>QJPP01007266.1:70000-363018 GCA_003996215.1 Jaltomata sinuosa
GGCTTTCACTCCTTAACAAAAAATGCCTGAACTCTATTGTAACTTTCATATCTGAACAGTGTCTTTTTCAGGACCCGAGGATAGGGGGATCCTTGGGAGTGGACGTGAGGACAAGGGGCTCTACAAAACATCCTTGAGACTTCTGGTCTTATGTCCTCCACACAGGCCTTGAATTCTTCTTCTTATAATGAAGTCGAGTTATGGCATCATAGATTAGGGTATCTTCATGTGTCAAAGATGCGAGTCTTAGTTCCTAGTTTATCTGAATCAGGTGTGTCTGAGTTGCAGTCTTATGTATGTAAGAGGGCTAAGCATATTCTAAAGTGATATTCCTATGTATGTCTGAGTTGCAGTCTTATGTATGTCTGAGTTGCAGTCTTATGATATTCTTTCTCTCGTCTTACTACTATTTATCTGAAAATATCTAAAGATGAGGTTAGTTTTATCCTTCCTTTGAGATGACTCTTCAAAAGTATTTATGGTCTGAAGCAGTGTTAACCTAGGTTTACCTGATTAATTGGGATGCTTTCCGTGGTATTGAAAGGTACCTGTACAAGTGTGAAATCCTAATGCTAAAAACTTTATTCTTCTACCTAAATTCTAAATGTATCGATGTCCTGGGTAGTAAAGAAGAGTGGGATGCTATATTTCCAGGATTGGAATTCGTAAATATGTTAATAGATTCTTGATTTATATCTTCCATTTTTAGGGGTGTGTGTTATGTCTATGTAACCAGGACCTCTCATGAGAAATTGGATCCTAGAGCTGTGAGATGTGTCTTCACTGGTTATCCGACGTCACAAAATGATTTGATCCCATTACAAAAAGAAAGTATGTCTCTATGGATGTTACTCGATTTTCAAATCAATCCGATTTTCATGACCCAACCAAGAAAACCTTGAGTCATTATCAAGAAGAACTTGAGTCAAGTGATCAGCCGTCTTTTATAATCCCTATGTTATCTTCCAATAGAGAAAACAATGCTACTACTCCTCCAGGGGAAGATGCGGTCAAGACCAATTAGTGGAAGACATACTGACCTGACGAGGTAAGAGAGGACTAGTTGTCCCTTATGTTCCTCTTGTTAATAGCGAGGATCTTTCCCTTGAATTGGGAAATGTTAATATGCCTGAAGATGAAGAGAGTGAAACTAACCCTGAAACTTCTGATCTTGATCTTACGATTGAAGTCAGGAAAGGGGAAAAAGATCTTGTACCTAACTCCCTTTGAACTACTATATATCCTATCCAAAATTTTCATCCTCCTACAAGGCCTTTATATCCACTTGTAATTCGGTATCCATACCAAAGACTAGAAGGGAAGCCTTGTGTGCCCCTCACTGGAAGAGGGCGATGATGGAGGAGATGAGTGCACTTGAGAAGAATTAGATATGGGAGATTGTTGATTTACCTCCTGGAAAGAAGACTGTGGGATCTAAATGTAAATGGGTATACACAGTGAAATTCCAGCCAAGTGGGGAGATTGAGAGATATAAAGCAAGGTTAGTGGAAAGAGGATTCACACAAACCAAAGGAATAGACTATGGTGAGACCCTTTCAATAGAGGCAAAGGTCATTTCTATTAGAATCTTACTTTCCTCGACTACACAAAGATCATGGTCATTGTATCAGTTAGATGTGAAAAATGCCTTCTTGCATAGGGACTCGCACGAGGATGTGTATATAGAGATAGCACCCAGATATGGAATGAAAGGGGAGTCACATAAAGTATGCAGATTGAAGAAATCCCTATATGGATTGAAGCAATCCCCGAGGGCATGGTTTGAGAAATCCAGTAAGGCCATAGTTTAGTTTGGCTACAAAAGGTGTGCTTCTGATCACACACATTTCGTAATAAAGGGTGAAAAGTGAGCCGGATCATAGTAAATGTTTAGAATATTGTGGTCACTGGTGATGATGTTGATGAGATTGCAAGATTGAAGGCTTACCTGAGCCGCACCTTCGACATAAACTTAGCATGCTAAGGTACTTCTTGGACACAGAGGTTTTCGAGATCTATAAGAAGTAGAGCCATCTCTCAATTTATTTGAAGAAAACAGGGATGTTGGGTTGCAAGGCTGCAATTAGCCCAATAGAAGAAAATCATAAGCTTGAAGAAAAGAGAAAAGAGCCCTTGGATGATGCAGGCATAAGAGGCTTGTGGGAAAACTTAGATATCTTACTATCACTAGACCCGACATTACCTATGGTATGGGGTTGGTAATCCAGTATATGCATGCTCCTTGTCAAGCACACCTACATGTAGTATACAGGATCTTGAGGTACATCAAAGGTTATCTTGGCAAAGGTGTGATATATACTAATCATGGCCATGGGAGAGTTGATATCTATAGTAATGCTGATTGGGGTGGGTCAGTAGAGGACAGGAGATCAACTTCAGGATGAGAAAAGATCACTGAGAAAGCATCTTGGCGAAGATAAAAGAGTTCGACACCTGACCAAAACAAAGCCTATATTCTTCCTAAACCTCCTATTCTTAGCATGACGGATATTGAATAAAGGGACGACCGAGGGGGTACTGATTTGAGGGAAGCATAAAGGAGTTGAAAGGTTATGTTAAAAGAGATGGCTATGATACTAGTGCAAACAATATGTTGAAATAGTAGATTTAGTAGTCTGCTTTCTTTCTCCGGGTATGAACTCCTCCGTCGAGGAAGGCCCCTGTTGTGGCAATTCAACCCATAGGGTATAGTTACTATAACTAATAAGAAGCGTAGTAAAGTTAGTGTAGAATAATTGAATCTATTATTAGCTTATGAAGGAAGCAAATGTAGCTTTGAAAGCAGCAAGGAGGCATTAGGGGAAACCTAGATTCAAGGTCGAAAGAATCGGAAACAGACTCGAAAATGGAACCCTTTCTCTAGCAGCCTCTTGGCTTATTTCTTTACAATCAGTCCAGGCGAGTAGCTGCTCCTACATTTTGGAAAGCTAGAGCACCGATAGATAGAGCGAAGAGTCCATAAGGAGAAGAGCCAAGGCTTGTCATAGATAAGGGTTGTATACGATAAGTTTGAGTCTTATATCTTATTCGCGAGAATTTATTCTCTCTGGTCTTGTATCCTTACTAAGTGGATGCACACACCTATCTTAAAGATAGAGTCAAGAACGAGACGGGTATTTACTTGTTCTTTTTAGCATGTGCTAGCTAAAGGGTATCTGCGGTTGAATTCGTTGTTTTGCTGGTCGACTAAGGAAAAGGCAAATGGTATTTGGAGGAAAGGCATGATGTCTTGATGAAGTGTAGAACGGGGTTGTATTTACATTGAGCTAGGGAGAAACTCTAAATCATAATCCGTGTCCATTATTTGATTGATCACGATGTGGTCTGCTAGTCGCGTTAAACCATCCAAAGGACGTCAGCCCCCAAAAGTGCTTTTCTTCTCGCGCGAAAGAAAAAAGATGTTTAACTTTTTTGTCTGCCTCCTTTACCTATCAAAGATTTTGTTAACATTGCAGATGTCACTCTCTTACCTCTTTCACACTATGGGTCTATGTCTTCATCCTGGATTCTTCATGATAGATTCCATTTTCCTCCTAAAAAGAAATTTTTGTCAGTCACCTTGCATCTAACCATCTTCGTGTCATCTTTTATTCTTCTGAGTGTCTTATCCACGATCAGCGCACGGGAAGGATCGTTGGCCGGTTGGGAAAGCTTTATTATACGGATATTTTTCTCTACATTTCTTTTTTTCAGCTGCTTCATTAGGATAAGGAATGGGACCCGCCGTCGCCTGAGACATACACAACACACAGTGCAAGACTTCTTCCATTGTCTAGGGTATATTCCTGCATTTCATTCAGATGCGTTGAACAATTCATGTGATTATTTACAGTTGGCAATTGTATGCTACTGGATTAAACATAAGAATCCAAGTCTTTCTTTGGATTGATTCATTCGTTAGTGTCCACTTGTGATTTTACCTACGGCTTATTTAAGGATAAATCACAGACAACTACTTTAATTTAATTAAGGGGTCCTACTCGAGTGCAGTCATTCATAGGTGCAAGGTACTTTACTTACTATTATAAGTGGATGACTACAGTAGATACATCTGGCTTTCTTTACTTAGAGAGAAGTCCTAAGCTCTTTCTAAGGTTAATATATAGAAAGTTTGGAAAATAAGTCAAATCTCCAGATCAAGAGGTTGAGGTCTGAACTCCGGCAGAGAATACGTGTCAAGGGTGTTTGATTTCATGCCTCTAAAGATAGGAAACGTGAGATATCGTGTGTTCATACTCCGCTGCAGAATGGGGTGTCCGGAAGAAAACACCGACATATAGTTATAGTTGAAATGGCGTTGACTTTCATGATAAATAATGGACAAAGCATCTATGGGTTGAAGCATTCACTACTGCATTGTATTTAATCAACAGATTGCCATTTTCTCTTATCAACATGCAATCTCCATTTTCTTCTCTTTATGGTCATGAGAGTTTTTAGGGGGAGATCACTACCCTTTCTGAGACATCTTACTGGGTTACTTTAAAAAAATCTCCAGAGCACAGTTCCGATAGTATAGTTCAAGGTGCCGATAATTCATCTTCGAAAATCATTCTATCTATGTTTGCGGCCTCAAGCGAGCACTTTATGGCCTTAAACAAGCACCCAACCTATACAAAGTGCTATAGCTGTCAACTATATGAGCTTTCTTCTAACAATCCCTTATTTGGTATGTAACGAAATCATGAAGCGAACTCGTTCTATTCAATATCTATGTGGGGGAAAGAAGATCAAAATTGAGTAGTGAGACTTTCTTTTCCAGAGTAGTCATAGAAAGAGATTCGAGGGAAGGCATGAGTGCTCAGGTACGCCGTCAGTCTAAATTCCTAGCAGTCTTTTTCAGTTGTATTTGTTTTAATGAAAAAATAATAAAGAAAGTCCCTAAGAGCAGAACGGCCATCCAACTCCCCCAAATACAAGGGAGCGGGCACTGCTCTCAGCCTATCGTAACAACGAAAGAAACTCCACATACCGGAAAAGAAATTTACCTTATTCCTAGAATGGAATATAGGCATTGGCACAACAGGAGGCTCGAGAGACCTCGAGCGTAATATATGCTACCATCGGAGAGACTTTAGCCACATTTTAACCCTAATGAGGCAATCAAGAAAGTCCTCCCCTGGAAAAAATATCCGAAGATCTTCTCTTTCCTTTTCATTACAAACAAAGCGAAGGCACTACTTTTAGCCCTTTTAAGAATGAAAGCCCGCGTGACACTAGGCGTTAACACTCCCAAATTTATCCTAACCACAGTTTTAATGATAACGGGTGGCGAAAGCATACAAAGATAGTGAGGCTTCCATCGCTTAGATTTAGGGCGATAGGCCGCACCACAGATACGATAAGAAGCACCCCTCAATCGATAGGTCAAAGTCAGAAACATAGTACCAGTGACATCTTTATTCTTTGACAAAATTGGGGTCTTCTCCACATAATAGCATCAACCAAAGACCGGAGCATCTTACCAGACACTGGAGAGAAATCCCTAGTAACTTCGTCACTCCTAAATTATTTGGCAAACTCCAAAACATGACTTATAATAAATAATGTTTCAAATGGGAAACTTTTCTTTAGATATAGTTATATTACACTGAGACTATATATTATGCTAAGTGGTTGTCACCTTCTCGTCGGTGATCACCGTCACCAAGAATGGCATAGCCGCAAAGCTTCATCGTGCCATACACCCTTTCAATAGCTATCCACACGAGCATATGATGTTTAAGTGTGAATAGAGGCCAAGAACTAAAAAATCCGAGGGGCCTTCGTAAATGTCACAACCGATGACCTATAGCCTTTATTATATTATAGAAACTATATGGTAATTAAAAGACTACAGAACAGAGTATGAACATCTAGGAAGTTGCAAAGGGAATTCCGAACAAACCTGCATACAGGACGTCAGGATAACAGATAAGGAATCGGTAGCAGCCTTAAGATAGATAAAAAGAGAAGATTTTTTTCTTTCTTCTCAAGTACTGCAACGGTTGGGTATGATTGTAGGTACCATCCATTCTTAACCTTTCCAAAACCTTCATCCATCATGTATAGGTCGTACCAAGGCCTTAATAAGGGTAATCCAATAGCAAATAACCTTTTAGTCCCTTCCTCTTCGACCTTCATTCCCATCCTGCAACCAAAGTGATAGCGGCTGTAGCATCCACCGATAATGTGTGGTAGAGGGTAAGATTTCTATGTGGATAGGACGTATCAACACCTTTTACATCTTTTCATTTGAAAGGAAATATATAAGAATAATATAGTGTTGGGTCCTGAGGACCAGGATGGCTGAAGATCAAAACCTAAATCATGGGTTGATCATCGAAGCCTGGGCAATAACGATTAAGGAATTTGAGCACTGATGTAGCTAAGAGCCACCTTCATAGTCAATTCATTAGGGTTGTCACCTTCTACCCGGAAAAGTATCCACCCTTTTCTTTATCTGTTAAGCCTCAATGCTATGGAACTTCCTAAAGAAAACTGCAATCACAGTTTATCAACCACTCACAAGACCACCGAGATCTTTGACTTAGCTCCCCAAGGTAATCCACTTGGCCCTTTCCCAACTTATAAAAGGAGAGCGGAAGATAACGATAGGGAGACGGGGTCCTAACTAAATATAACACAAACTACCATTCCATCTATCATATCAGTCGAGTCGATCCGATTCTTCTTTTCTATAGATAAGGCAAGAGAGAACTTATGACCTCGCGGATGGAGAGGGATTAGAACCCCCAGTATTTCTAAAAATACTTCGGTTTTCAAGATTGACTCTTTCAACCGCTCAGACTTCCATCCCCTTCGCGCTTCGCCCGCCCTATCCATCTGCGCACTGGTAGGTAATGTCTTATCTATTTGATTCACTATGCTTGCCTGCACCTATCGGCTGATTCTATTGTCTGTCGATTAGCAAAACTTTTCTGGTAGTACGAATCGCTATGCTTCGCCTCTTTCTATATGATAATATGCATCTTGGTTGTTGCGCTCCCTGCGGGTAATAGCAAGAGAGTGAATAATCAATGATCCTCCAAAATCAAAGATTGATTGAGTCCGACTCAACTGAGTGAAAGGAGTGGCAAGAGAGAGAGTTCGACTCGCAAACGATCGGCAAATGAAGGACCGATCCTTTTGTGCCAATACTGTTGCGAGACTGGTACTTGGCGGCTCACGAGCAACATGTAGACTAAGGTTGCCCATCATTCCCTCTCTCCTTTTTGAAGGCCCTTTCAATTCTCTTTCTAGTATGCTTCGTCCGTAAGAACACTGGATGCCCAGCTTCGCAGAGCAGCTCTCTCTCCAGCCCACAGCATAGTGTGGAATATGGAGCCTTTCATCGAGCACCATTTCTTTTAGATAGAAAGGTGTTCTGACTCTATTTGATCAAGTCAAAATCTAAGCCTTCTACTAGTAGACTACTATGGAGAGACTAAGCTCCATTTCAGAGATTGGACTCTCTTACTGTGATTAGCTCCTACTAGAAAGAAGTTGTTCCCGAGCCAGGTTCCCTAGATCCACGTGTTCCTATCCGGGCCTAAATGGATGAATGAAGAAGCGCGCTCGGGTAGACTTCAAGAGCTCTTGCTCTGCCTACCCTCATACTTCTTATTCTGGGGGTCATAGAAAGATACAAACCGCCTACTCGCCCTACCATTAGATTGTTGAAAATGAAAGCGGCTTGTCCTCACTAATAAAAAATAGCAATCCCTCCCCTTCTGTTACCTACTTTTACTCATTTTTTCGATATACCTCAATACAAGACAAGTGCAGGAAAGGATAAACAATCAAAACTGGGCTATCCCGCTACCGAAGCAGCTTTCCCCTCTCCTATACAGAAGTAATCTTTAAATCTATTTCAGTTCCTGTGTCTATCGCTATCGCCCTATTCTCTCTCAATTGTCTATCCTTTCTAGATGAGGGGGAGTCCCTTAGCAGTAGCTTCCAACACTGAAGATTAACCTCGTCAACAGATATGAATGTTTTCTGAATTTTATACCGGACTACTTACTTACCTAAAGTTCACTTTTACCAAAAAAGTTGACTGAAGGAACTGACCTAAGCATAGCTCTCTCTCTCAAATACAAATGTTAAGAAAGGGATTCCTTGGATAAGTGGAAAAATGCTCAAAATATCCTTTCATTTCTCTTTGAAGGCCTTTGTCCTACTTATAGTATCAGTCCTCCAGCTTATACTTGTGTTTTTATTAACCAAGAACACATGCACTTTGTTGGAAAAAAAAGGTTATTCAATCCACTAGTACAACTAAAGGTGCACAGCCTCTTCTGAACCAGAAAAAGAAAGAGCTCACAACCACTGCTTGTGAACAACTCTTCTCAACTTAAGGCGCACGTACTCTTACTAGAAGTCTATTCTCTCTCAGTTCCAATTTCGATCTCTAACTAACTTACTTAATAGGCCAGACCGAAAGAGAGATATTCAGAAAACCCGATTTCCTGTCTTAAGAACCTGACTCAAAAGAGAAAAGAAGACCAGACTAAAAGAGATCTCACTTTTGACGATTGAACTTGACTTTTATATCCAAATTGGAACTAGACTTAAATTTCTTTGGATCCTGCTTAGGTCCGGCTTTCACTTTCATACCAGGAACGTCGACTTGCACTTGCAATATAGAATTTGACTTTCCAGAATCCTTGCTCCTGGCTTATATTCACATAGGCAACTCATAAGAATAAGACATTCAACTCCCTAAAACACGTGTAATTGAGAGAGTCATCATATCAGTGCCTTGGGGAAATGCCTACCTTCAGGAGAAGATTACCGAATGAGTTTCAAACCTGTCCTTTTTGCTTCCTAAGATAAGATATTTAGGGAAAGGGGCATTCAACCACTTGACTATAAGGAAAGGGGACTTGATGGCCACCGCTTGCTGACAACGAAACACATCGTCAATTAAAGGGTCCTCGCCTTGGACTTAGTTGGAAAGGTAGGTGTTCGGCATGTCCCTTGCTTGCGAACTTCTTTAGTAGGGCGGAGGTGCTATTCCTCATAGTTACCGTTGTCCCCAGACTTCACTCTTTCAACACTTGTATACTTTTTAAAGATTCAGGCATGCCCCTATCCCTGTCTCCAAGTGTGTAATCCACCGATTCACTAAGTGACTTTTTCTTACCGCTGCGCTGGAGTCCCTATCTCTTAAAGGGTTGGTGTGGCAGACTTACCCCTTGTTTGCCAATTGAAGAAAGCCTTATATGGATTTAAACAAATAATAAAGGCCCTTTCTATCTTATTATTCAATCGCTCTAGCTTCAAAAAATAGCGCTAACGAGCTAGAAAAGGGATGCACTAAGGAGCAACTTTGCGCAGCTGCTGCACCCTTGGTTCTTGCTTTCGAGCCGAAGCTTGATTGGCAGTGAAGTGGTCCGTGAAGGTTAAATAAGACTTGTGTTAAGCAAGCAGTGTAGTCAAGCCAAAAAAGCAAGAAGCGGTTTTCGTTCGATCGACGGAATCAATCGTACTTTCAATGCTGTGGACCGGATTTCATAAAGCACCTTTGGGCAGCAACTACTATTGGGATCCAATTTTTAGATCAATTCGACAATCAAATTCTTTAAGCAATGATCTTATCTATGTCATTTCTCTTGACACGATACAAAAGATGACTTTCGAGAGTCACTTAGCCCCTTGACCTCTTCTCTCAAAAAAGACGTTGTGCGGGCAAGTTGATCAAAGTCAGAGCAGGGAGGGAATGTTTATTTACAGTTGTTGTAGTACGACTTTTCATTTCCTGTTTGGTATTTCAAAAAGTAATCAGTTGCGGGCATAGTCAGACTTAACATTAATTGAAGCAGTTGTTGGAGAGAAGGCACCAGTCAGACCTGCAAGCACCAGGTAGTATGCAATAGCAGTTTTTAATCATACAATGTTGTTAGTTTGACTTTTAATGGTAGTCAACTGTCCTCGTTCTCCTCTTTGAATTGCCCTATTGAGTAACGGTCGGTGCTTGCAAAAATGTCAAGCCGACGGGGTCAGGTACTAGTAGTGACAATAGCAAAGGTGGTCTGGACACTAGTTGTGCGAGTGGAATGACCCAACTGGACCTAGTCCGCCCAAACCATTTTGCGGTTCTAGTGGACCCTGAACTAGAAGAGGCAAAGATGCAAGATCTGGACACTACTGAACTGGAAGAGATTGGTCAGGATGAGTGTTTGGATAACAAAGCTAGGGAGGGTGTAGTCAAGGAGAAAAGTCCCAAGGAGAGTGATTTGGCTCATAGAAGCGAGGATCTTGAAGAGAGGGTCAACTATGGCAGTGACTGAGGGGGACTTGTTCTATGATAAACAAATGAATTCAAACCTAAGGGCATCCAAAAGAGGTGAACCTGAGAAGAGCAGTAAGAGTAAAAGTTCAAGTACTGGTGCTATGACCTTAAAGGTGGAAGATCCTCCCCTGGTTCGAATCACCCTGAATGAAGACTGGGCGAACAAGATGCAAAACATATCATAAATGTTGAATTCTAAGAAAGAGGGGGGGCCCTTCCCGCGTATGCGCATTTATTTATATTCATTCTATTTTTGACAATGGAGAATCTTTCTAAAAAAATATCTCTGGCAAAACGCAATTCGTCGAGTTCAATTAAAGGTGCATCTTGCTTTTTTTTCAGGTAGCTTTTTCTTACGCCTATTTAGCTAGTGGGGCATTGGTCATAGCCAAAATTCGTCGAAGGGATAATACAAAAATAAAGAAGAGAAAGAAAGAGAAGTTTCTTCTTTCTTTCAATCCAAATAAGAGAACAAAGAAAGCACTCAAAAATGAAACTTAGATAAAGAAGTGTTAGTAAGAACTAGCACTAGACTTCTTCCCCCCTTTCTTTTTGACTCTTTCTCTCCCCTTTTGTTTGTGCTTCCACCCGGGCTTTTCAGTATGTTTTATAGAGACCCAAGTAAATTCTATATAATAATAAATGTAGAAAGGTGAGCGTGAGGTACTTTCCCCGGCATACGAAAAAAATCCAGTATGACGGCTTTCAAAAGACGAATAAGGGACGGGGAGAAGGCGACTGAAAAGGAGGCTCGACTTAGAGGGAGAGGGGGCTCTCAAAACCAAACGAGACTAGAAAGAACATGGGAATTATCACCATTCATATGAGTTCTTTTGTTTTGTCTCTTCGATACAACAAAAGGACAGCCCTCTCAATATCTCGATCTTGGTTTAGCATCATATATCGGTCTGGAGAACATTTTTTTTGGTTGTATTGTGGATGTTGGAGCAGCTCCTCTATGCTGTGGGTGTGGAGAGGGGGTTTTCGCCTCTTGATTGAGGCAGAAGCGGGGGCCACCGAAGCTATCTGCGTCGAGTGTTTCAATTGAAAAAGGAAGGGAGACAACTCAAATGCCAGCACAGAAATAAAAAGAGTCGTGCTTCAAACTGGAATTCTTCTAAGATCCATTGCTCGATTTTGCTGCATGCTCTGCTCCCAAAATGCAGAGAGACTTGCGAAGGCATATCCGGGTTGGTTGGTCCAAAAAGTCATGGGAGAGGCAGGCTAAGTAAAATAATATACTAGTGCTATTGATTATAGAATCTTATGAATCAAGCACGGCACACTTTCTATATCTCTTACGTCTACAAGGTAAACAGATTAGCTTAGATCACAACGTAATTGCCACCACACTTGCTGGTGCATTGGCCTTATCGTAAGAAGTCCGAGAGCGATATATCTCATGACACGTAGAGCGTGGCATTTTTTTTTAGAAAGTCCATATAACTTCAAAAGAATCATTCTTTATGAATCAAGTACCATTCAAACAAAGGGTGCATTGCCTCTTTGAGTGAAGAAGAGAGGGGCTTTGTATAGACACTCTTGAGCCATGTTCGTCGCCATAGGCTTACCATTATTTCATTTCATTCTATTGATTGGTTCTAGCTCCAATGAACATATACATGGAGGTATGTCGACGTACGTACGTCTTGTTGACTAAACGATCAGGTATACCACACCACGTATCATTAATTTGGCTCAAGCCGAGGAGAGATAAAGAAAAATCAAAGATATAGTGATCATGCCATAAGACCTTGTTCCTTTCTACTTGACGTTCTATATTTTCCTCGGTTTCCATGGAGCGGTAGCTTTCTTACTTACCAATTGCACTAAGGATCTAATCAGAGTCAAACTTGGATTTGAAAAAAAAACCTTTCCCTTATTAGCCAAAGTACAAGTGTACTTTTTTTTCTTTAGTAAAGGCAAATTAAAAAAAGATTTTTTTTTCAAACAGTCTCAACATCATCGTTGGGAGTCGCTCTGTGAGACGTCTAATAGTCTCTGACTTGGTCTTCGAAGCCTAAGTCTCATCCCCTTCCCGGCTTGCCTCGCTCTCAGGTTGGCCTTTCTACTTGACTAAGTAGTATTCCACTCGTGCAGTGGGTGTATGGGCTATCCCATGGTGCGGTCAGCTATGATATACTCATCTTCTTCTTTAGTAGGTTTATCTACAACATCTGGTGGTACCCTCATGGGCACTTTCCTCTCTGGGGAGGTCTGGTATAATCGAAGTCAACTGACTCACATGGAATACGGGGTTCATTTTCACCGAGCTGGTCGCTTGAGTCTATAGGCTACCTTTCCTATCCGCTTTTCTACAAGGTCTACTTTCTGGGCCAAGCCTTTAGGTTGTTTAAGTAGGTTTGGGCTAAGGTCGTTGCGCTCCTGCCACCTCTTGGCAAAGTAGGTTGATGGGCAAGCCCCCTCCTGTCGCAATGGTGAGGAGCGTGAGAGGTTGTTATCCCGTGGCCAACTCGAAGGGGCTGAAGTTTGACGCAGAGCTTTTTGGTTATTAAGTTATAGAAGGACTGAGCAACATCCAACAACTCCAGTCCTTCTGGTTTGCACTAAAGTGGCTTAAGTAGCCCTCGAGGAGTCTGTTTATTCTCTCCGTCTGAGCTTTCAAAGATATACCGACCATAGGCATCTGACCATCAGATGTCATAGGTCGTCTTCTAACATTACCGACATTTCGGGTTTTCATAAATTTCACATAAGATAAAAGCTCTTTTCATCATCAAAAATAACCATATTTTCGACCGCTTGCATTACATTACCATAATGAAAAGAAAAAAGAGTGAAAAAAAAGAGATTGCTCTTGAGACTCGGGATGAACCTTTATCAGTGGAGAAAAGGAATAGCGATGGATTCCTATAGAGAATCCAGGAAAAAGCAGATTCAATCGGACGACAAATTCTTACGTGGTCCAAGGAAATCAAAGGTCCGGTTCCACAAATTTAATCTATATTAAATCTCTTAATATCAGAATAGCTTATATAGTCATGATTCAATTCAGGTCCATTTTGATTGATTTCTCATTATTCGGATCTGATTGTAACAATGGAGAAGTAGGAAGACTTTGGCGATTCATAATAGAAGGAGGTATGTAGAATATCTATGTCCCAGGACATAAAAGATAAATAATGAAAGATGAGGAAGAGTATACTCTGTAGTGAGATAGCAGTTCTCCTAATCGACTACTTATTATAATAATGAACATTCCACTTAAAAATGAAAAAATGACTCTCGAGGCATTTTTTTCTTCCATATTCATATTTATATCCTCTGCAACAATTATTGGGACAGACTTTCGTGGAAAATGAAAAAGCCCTTTATCGGATTGGAAGCGATGACTTAAGCCTCTTTCTTCTTCTTATAGGGCATTTAAAGAGCGTGACTATTTAGTTTAATTAAGTTCAAATTTGTTAAATTCAAACCATTTGATTCAATTCATGAATTAGCCCACTATGAGTCTACTACATTTTTTTCATAATAATTATATATAATTAGATAATAATAATCATAAAGTATATCATTCATCTCTCTCTTACAACAAAGCGAAATTAAATGGTTCGAATCTAAATTTATTTTAGGCTGTACATCTAATTTTTTTGGGATTGTAGTTCAATCGGTTAGAGCACCTCCCTGTCAAGGCGGAAGCTACGGGTTCCAGCCCCGTCAGTCCCGATGGATTCAATAAATATATCAATTCATCTCTCCATTTTCTGTGAAAGGGGGACAGGGAGAATAATTTCATTCCCAACGGGGGATCTTTTTTTTTCTTTTTTGTTTCGTATTTTTCATCAAAGGAGCTGAAACTTGACTGTAAGGAAAGTGGATTTTTTCATTACTTCAACTACTACCAATTGATGGGAGAGAGACATATGTGGATTAGTACAATTCATTATTTATTGGCATATTCGGGATTCCAAGAGAGACTGGGTATGGTTTTTCAGCCAGATCCATGTATGTAATGGAATAGAGTACCTTATTTATTTTTATCGGGAGCACATACACAAATGGAATTCCTTTCTTGTACGATAAAAATGAATTTAACTCAATTACATTACCCTTAGAGAATACTTTTCCAGATTCCACTTTTTCCTTTTCTGGTTCAGATTTTGTGTAACCTCAATTATGAACATTTTAAATTTGAATAAAGAAAGATATATCTCATTCAAATTTCATACTGAGTTTTTGATATATGCATCCCAGTACTAATCCAAGGAAGGAGGATATTCAAGAAAAGAAAACGGGAATGCAAAATTTTCAATTTTTCTCGTTAGAATTGATTGGTCGTACATATCCAATCAATAATTATTTATGACTGACTCGCTATTCACTCAGTTTTTGGGTCATAATCATTATGTAGGAGAGATGGTCGAGTGGTTTAAGGCATAGCATTGGAATTGCTATGTAGGCTTTTGTTTACCAAAGGTTCGAATCCCTCTCTTTCTGCACTTTCACCTGATTCACTAATGTTAATGACTGAAATGTATCAAATAGAAATTGAAAAAATGATTCTAATAGTTAGACCTTTCTTTGATATATATTCTCTATTCCTAATTGCTGTTTTTCAGAAAATACTGGAAAGAGTGGACAAGGAATTCAAATATCCCTGTCGATGTATTTTGACATCCCACAGCTTCGGCAGATCGCTTAGCCCCATTCATCTTTGGTGAAAGAGCACTCGATTAGTGAGCTATTACGCACTATTTCAGGGGTGGATGCTTCTAGGCAAACCTCATGGCTTTCTCTGCACCAATACCTCCTTTATCACTGAGCGGTCATTTAGGGGACTTAGCTGGTGATCCGAACTCTTTCCCTCTCGACGATGAAACTTATCCCCCATCATCTCACTAGCCGACCTTGCCCCCCTGTTATTTTGAGGTCATATCTAGTATTCAGAGTTTGCCTCAATTTGGTACCGCTCTCGCAGCCCGCACCGAAACCGTGCTTTACCCCTAGATGTCCAGTCAACTGTTGCGCCTCAATGAATTTTGGGGAGAACTAGTTAGCTCTGGGTGCGAGTGGCATTTCACCCCTAACGATAACTCACCCGCTGATTCTTCAAAATCAGTCGGTCGAACCTCCACTTAGTTTCACCCAAGTTTCATCCTGGTCATGGATAGATCACCCAGGTTCGGGTCCATAAGCAGTGACAATTTCCCTATAAAGATTCGCTTTCGCTACGGCTCCGGTGGGTTCCCTTAACCAAGCCACTGCCTATGAGTTGCCGGCTCATTCTTCAACAGGCACGCGGTCAGATCCCTGGCTCCTCCCACTGCTTGGGAGCTTACGCTTTCATGTTCTATTTCATTCTCGGGGGTTCTTTACCCTCACGGTACTACTTTGATATCGATCACTCAGGAGTATTTAGCCTTGCAAAGTGGTCCTTGCTGATTCATATGGGATTCCACGTGCCCCATGCTACTCGTGTCAGAGCCTAAACTAGTGATGCTTTTGGCTACTGGAATTTCACCATGTAGGGTGCAACATTCGGGCTGCTTTGCCTAGTTGCACGACGTTTGTATTGCTCTCCCACAACCCCCCATGATTTAGGCAGCTCCCATTTCGCCTACCGCTACTACGGGAATCGCTTTTGCTTTCTTTTCCTCTGGCTACTAAGATCGTTCAGTTCACCTAGTTCTCTCTTGCCTGCCCATGGATTCAGTAGCAGTTCGAAAGGTTGACCAATTCTGGAATCTCCAGATCTATAATGATTTTCAACTCCCAAGCATTTAATCGATTACTATGCCCTTCCTCCTCTCTGGGTGCCTAGGTAACAACCGTATGCCTTTCTTTGAACCTCGCCATTAACTTTAAGGTTATGCCATCCTAAGCACGAAATGAAATTGTTGTGATTTCACTTTTAATTAGGAAAGTGCCAGGCATTACAGACCTTCTTTAAGAGAGAAATTTCCTTGCCAAGAGCAATCCACGGCTCTCTCAACCCAAGACAAGAGGTCAAGAGGCAGAGTCCATATGGTTACCACCTAAAGCAGATAGTTTTTTACAACCATAAAATTTAGGTAGAAATCTCTAGACATTCCCCCAGGCATAAAAACGGTTATTAGACAAAACTTAACGATTAAGCAGGGAAAATAATAACAATAGAAGAAGTGCCTTGCCTCCTTAAATTTAGCATTTGAACTTGTTGGCTAATCCTTATAGGTTAGAGGGATACCATGACTGCATGATCCATATGAACTAGCTCTTCCGTGTCTGCCGAACTTTATGAGGAGGGTGTTAAATTCGAGTATTGAATTTTCCAAACCGGGTGAGCACCCTTAATGTCTCTAGTAGATAGACTCAACAAGGAACCTTGATCAGAGAAAGAAAGACATTAGTTTGAAGTCTCGAGTTTCTATCCCCTCTCTAGTTCTTCTTAAAAGGACCTAGTTCCCTACTACCGTGTCATGGTGATATCCGCCTCAAAATCCTCTGCTTGCTTCGTCTCCTAGTGGTTATTTCCCGTGGAGCGACCATGAGTCAGGATCAGGTGGGACATAGTCTCTTTCCAACCTTTGCATGTATTGATGGTACTGCATATTTCCCTCTTATATAAATCCGTCTCCAAATCAGCCATGCTAGTAGCTGCCTGCTGAAGGACAATCATCCCTACGAAGTTCTATTCGACCGGGTTTTTCCACAGAACTATGCCTAATAGCAGAGGAGCGGTAATGGATCTGACTCAACGCGATAGGGACGAAGTGATTGGAAGCGCATTTCCCATCTTCCAATACAACCGGAGAGACTTCCTAATAACGCATTAAAAACTAAAAGGCCTTATGCTGCTAGTCATTGCCTTGGGACAAGGTTAGAAACTAGGCATACCCGCCATCTCTGTCAAACTCACATTTTTTATATAACTAAGTCAATCGATACTATAATGAATCTCTTGTCCTTTCCTTTTCAGGAACGAGATGGGTTATTTCGATGTGAACGAAATAAGGTTCGTGAGTTAGGTCACATATATAAATAAGGAGTCTTTCGAGCAGGACTCCAGTAGTGTGGAACTCTCAAAGGCTATGTATGCACTTTCTGTGTTCTCTCCACAACTTTCTCATTGCGAAAATGACTATATCTTTTATATAATTACCTGTCTGCCATGGAATTTTATATCGAAAGAGAGCTACTAATAGAATATTAGTATAAAGGCCGCGTCATATATCAATAATATTCAAATCAACTGCTTTATCAGATTCGATCTCCGGGCTTATAACCAACCTATGAACAATGGTATGTCTCGTCTAATTGGTCTCCTTCTTGGCATCAAGAGTCATCAGTACTGAAAAGGCCTTGGCATTACCTTTGAGAAATCTAGGAGGATAGCTCGCCGAGCCTATGGTGGACGTCGGTTGGGTTGTCGATGATTACGACCATTCAAAGGCATTTTTCTATTAGCTGGAGTAGGAAGTGGGCTGACGTCGATAATTTTATATATATATATATAGGAATATTAAGGCATTAGGAATCTGGGTGATCACGCGCTTCACGTGATATTTATTAGGATTAGGACTGAGAAAAATGACTGCTTATTTCAGACAGCCCTGCCCGGACCATCGCTTTTATCGTCAACAGAGAGAGCCGCTCGATAAAGGAAGTTGGCTTTGGGAAAAAATCATTCATTTGTCGGGCGCTAGTCAAACTAGTAAAAAAGGGCATTTGAAGGCAGAGCAAGTATTAGTAGCATAACAAAAAATCCTTCCTCATCATTAATATATGTGCTCGCGGCAATTGTGACCTCTCGGGAGAATCGATGACTGCATACAAAATGCAGTGCTAGTACATCTGAGACTTCTTAATTGGCTAGTTGTAAATAGCCCCAGGGCTATGGAACAAAGGATTATCTCGTACCTAGACCGAGGTATTGATGGTGATTTTCTAATCTCGTAAAACAGAATGTGATATGATGAGATAGAATGCAATAGAAACAAAGACAGGGAATGGGTTACCTACACTTAACGGGCAAAGCGAGCCCCTTTATTCTGAATTAAAGAATTCAGAATCAATCAAATCTCCCCAAGTAAGATTTGAACCTACGACCAATAGGTTAAAAGCCGACAGCTCTACCACTGAGCTACTGAGGAACAACAGGAGATTCGATCTCATAGAGTTCAATTCCCCTTCTCCGGGCAGGTGAGCACAACTCTTTCTCGGTAGGTGGTGCCGGTTTCTAGAAACTTGCTAAATTCCACCATGAAGCGGCCATCGCCTACCCTAATGCTCCTGCTCTGGACCTTACTGCTGCATTTGAGCTTTCTTGCTTGCTATGCGCCAGCTAGCAGAATGTTTTACCGAATGCGCCAACCAACCTCTGGTGTCGAGCCTACGTGTGCCAACTCCAACTAGGAAACTACTACCGCTTGGGCCTAAGCTCCTGAATCGACAGGAAAAAGAACCGCACCTGAACCCCCTTCTTACTACCCTTTAGGAAGGTGAGGCAGAAGGATTGAGATTATCGTAAGTAATGTTTGAAAACATTGTTCCTTGATCAAGTAATTAAGAGATCGCCTTATTAAACCCTTAGTCAATATTTTGCATACAAAGCAGAGGTGGAAAGCGAAGGTGCGGTCCAGCTGCAGGAAAGACCAATCGCACAGACAAATTAAAAGAGATTCTCGCCTTCGGGCAGGGCCGCAGGGCTAATACACGTATTCCCCCTGGGGGTAGCTACAAGCATAAACCGGTTTAATAAATTAAGTAGAGTGATCGCAGAAACAATTTGCAAGCTTGCGCATACGTGGGAAAGTTGAAGCTTTCTGAGAATGGAGAACCCCGGACAGCCGTGGAGGCCTGAAAACAAGACAGTCCAAAAAAACTTCTATCTACGTGCTTTCGAGAATAGAATAGACGAGACAGTTGTGATTGACAAAGTAGGGGGGTGAGTTTTGTCTCCTTTCACTTTGTCGTACCCGGAGGTCCCGAGAGTACATGCCAGACGAAATGATGGTGGCTCCATACGGGGTATTATACGGGTTCTTATGGGTGCATTAACTAGAAATTGGTTGGAAGTAACTGTAAGCGAGGGAGGGAAAGAAAAAAGCTAGCGAACCTCTTTCCAGGCAGTACAATACAAAGGGAGAAGCTCGAGTAGGTTACTTTGAGTGACCTTCATGGCAGGTGTTTCGGTGTTAACGAGTTTGGAAAGAAGGTGAAGGATGAACAGTAGATAAAGACAAAGGAAGGAGGAGATGGAGCTGACCTCGCTGCTGACCTGGGAGCAGGCTTGCTAACCTTCGGCCATAGTGACTAGTGATGAGAGAAGTTTCTTAGGGACCTACGGAGCTAGTGACCAAAGTGGAGTCAATTAATATTAAAACCATAAGAGGGAATTCAATGTCAATCGCCATCTCCTTGGCACACGTGACGGTTATCACTTTTACCACGTCCTTTTTAACCTTGTTATCTCGTGTGAAATTCTTCCTATGTTGAGGCTTCTGCTGGTCATCTTTACCAACTCTATATCCTCTACTGAATCTCCTGCAACTTCGTCCTCCCCTTTTGCTCATAAGTAAGCTCTTCTCCACGGCGTATTTTGACTCTTACCTTCGTTTCTTTCATTCCCTTTATTTTTTTTGGCTCAAGTAGTAGGTCTTTCGACCCTCAAAGCAATACAGTATGCTCCTTCTATGTTGTCCATAAAAGACAAATGCAATTCATTCAGCTCGAATATTGCCTTTTGTCTTCCTCCTTTACTCTACATCGTAGAGACAATAGGTTAAACTCCTTCATTTTCTCATAAAAATTTTGGAAAAACCTTGTTTCAGATTCTTAAACTTATTTATGAATTCCACTTCGACATCACCTGGTAGAAATTAATCCTTAAACTTCAGAACTTCTTCTTCGTTGTAGCGCTTCTCCTCCAGCTCCCTCTTCTATCGTACATGTGCTCACCATAAACCTTTTTTGTTTTCTTCAACTTCGTGGTAATGAAACCGCTCCGGGTCCAAAATCTCTGTTAGTTCAAAATAGTGGTCCATCGCGACAGTCTAAGACCACGTCATGGAGGGGTCTCGGCTTCCATAAAAAAAAGTTAGTAACTTCTACGCTAGTCTTCACAATTACTCCACTTCCCTAATTATCTGTGCTTCTCCTCCTCCTTCCCTTCCTTGCTTCGAGGAGGTTATATAATAGTAACAGAAGGAGAGAGGTATAAAATAGAGGTCTGCCCCAGTCACTAAGCCTATCTCACCAAGCCTTAAGAGTGCTCCGCCGTGGGCTTGTAGCGACTGAATCTTGTTTCTGATAAGCACCATTGATTGGTCTATTGGCAAAGGAAAACCAAGAATTAAAGATTTTGTTCTATCCTCCGGATATTTATTATGCTGTCACTACTGCTTTTCAATTTGAATTGCATCAAACCTCTCGGTTGAATTTCATATACGAGAATTATAAACAAGAACTCGAGACTTGAAATGAATCCAAGTGGAGGTTCTTTCTCAAGGCGTAAGGAATAGCATGCAAAAGACAGCCTGGAAAGACAAAGACAGGATTTCAACATAAAAAGCGATGGATGAGAGGTAATGGCTGGGGAAGGGGGCAAGTACATCCTTTTGTTCTCAGTTCGTGGGAATTGCTTCTATCACTAACCAGTTCAGCTCGGCTAGTGGGCTTTTGTGTTCGAACCTTTAATACGGACCTCTTTGACAAGACCAGATCCATCAACAAACCTAGGTCCAATATTTGCGTCTATGAGCTATCCATGAAGAAACGGACACACTTTTACCACAGTCTTCCCCTATTGGGCATAGAGTTTTCTCCGTTAGGATCCTTTAAGGGCGGGTATAAGAAGGGTCCCCCTCTCCCTTGTCAAAGCTTAGTTATCCATGAATGAGAACTAATTTTGCTTGTTGGCTGGATTATGATGGTTTCCTGTCCCAATTCAACATATTCCTTTTTTTCTCCTACTTGGTAGCAGGCTTGTGTGCGAGCTTTGTCAGGTTTCGATTCCTAAAGCCCACGGAGAAGGGTGTGGAGCACGAACGCATAAAACTTTTGCTTTTCCTTTATTACTAGTTCTGCCCTAAAATCATAAAAGTCAGGGTTAAGCTACAGAACTAGATACGTAAGAGAAAGAGAGGAGAGCAGAACTTTACTTCTTTGTTGAGGCTTAAGCAATAGCAAACAATCTCTAACGTTGTAGTTTAAGTGGTCTGTTGTCTAACATCTTTCGTATCTTATTCGTGTTTGTTGCCAAGGTAGATTTGTTTCTTTGCCTTGAAAGATATTGCGTATAAAGATAAAGATAGCCAGTCCTCTTGGGCGGCCGAGAGTGTTATGTAAAAAGGACCAAGGAGGATCCTATCCGTCAGGAGAAGGAGGAGGAGTAGGAGCTAGCTTTACGGGCAGAATCAAAGAGAAGAAATTCGTTCATGCCACGATGATCTATATGGAAGGACAGTTTTGTTGATGCATTCCTCTTGAGAATGAAGAAGAAGAGAGATCTTCTTTTTAACAGGAAAATTTGGTCACGTAGATCTTCTATTTCGTCGGAATTCGTTGATTGCTCCGTACGAATTTACAATGGAAAAACTCTTGTTCGTTGTAAGATTACTGAAGGAAAGGTTGGTCATAAATTTGGAGAGTTGTCTTCTACACGGAAATGAAGACCTTCGAGAACAGATATTATACCGAGAAGAATAAGGGGGAAAAAGTAAAGTCTAAGCGTATATGGCACGAAAAGGAAATTCTATTTCGGTAAGACTTGATCGGAATCGTAGTTCAGATTCAAGTTGGTTCAGTGAGGGCGACCACGAAAGTCACTGAATGGGTCAGTCTTTTAGTTCTCCCAGATTAGAATATCAAAAGAGGATGTTGCATATACCCGGGGCATACACGACTTCTTCTAAGGCTAGAAGACCACTGGAAGACACCCAAGACTATAGCATGTCGTGAAAGAAGCACACTGGACGGGCGTGCTTTGACTGTGTCTATGGGGCACAGTTGAATGTAGATATCATGAACGCGAGATGCAGGATACCAGGCCGAGAAACTCGGGCAACCATTCCTCTATGTGCCAATCGCTAGCGTATCCAGGGCCCCGGCGCCCAGCTCAGCTGGAGAGTCCTAGCCTGATTTGAGAAGTGCTAATTCGATTTGGATAGACTTCATTCAAGAACGCCACCGCCCCGGGAATCAATAAGAAAACAAGTGCTAAGTTTCACATTAGTGAATAAACTGAAAGGAAAGAAGAGACCTTTGTCGCTCAGCGCCTAAAGCGCACTATGCTCCGCTTCAACAAATGAGAATTTTTGGTGGAACCGGTGAACCACGCGAGCTGGTTAGATGCGTGGGACAGAGGGCTCATAGTAACTACTAGCGCGGCTATGCAGTGGAAGGGAAGGAGCCTAAATCGACCCCTTTGTTTTTTTCTTTGAAAAAAGTAGTAAGGAGTAAGGAGATTAAACTCTAAGATGATACTAAGCATATACTGACCGTTCCGACGCGCCCTTGACATATTTTGATTAAGACCAAAAACCTATCTCTAAAGTGGATCCTAGTTTAAGCTGTCAAACAAGTGATGATTGAATGAAAGAAAAACCACTAGTAGGGATATGGATGGAGTCTCGCTCAGTAAAGAGAGTTGTAGGATTCATAAAATAGGAGAAGATCATCTCAAAGTATGGGGCAAAGGATGTTGAGTTTTGACTGTCTCTCGGGATCCACCACAGGTTAGGTTTGAGAGCCGTGTGATGGGTGACTATCCAGCACGATTCGGAGAGCACTTTTAGTCTGCGCTAGTGAATTAAAGCCCCCCCTATGAAGCAAGAAGGAAGCGACTCTTCCCATGATGGAGTCATCATTTACTCTATTTATTATTATGGTAAATCAATGTATCAAGATGTCAATCTGAGATCTTATTTTGATTTTATACGTCCACCTACGAGACTCACATTTGGCTTTCATCTCAGTAGGTGTATTATTATACATTTTCCCAAAAGAATATTCATTAATTTCTTTCTTCCCCATCGACCATGATGACTGAAATGACGCAAAAAATCTAGACCCATAAAGGAGAACGGCCGGTGGGGGGTATTTAGGAAAGTCAGGCTGATCGGGTGTTTTGCGACGGTACAGAAGAAGAACAAAATGAAGTGAGAGGCTGGGGGGCAGGGAAAAGAGTCGAGTCAATCAGGCTCGACGATCGGGAGAGGCAAAACGAAATCAGGATTTGGCCGAAAAAGAAGCAATGCTATGGATACCATGACCGATCACCATCGATAAAGAAGAATCTTTCTAAATCACATCGTGTCAGCGGGGCCTTCAAGCATACAAAATACGGCGGGATTGAAAATGGCATAGCATTCCTGATAGAAAATGACAACTCCTTTAGAAAAACAAACTTATTCAAGTTCTTTTACCCAAAGAAGTCCCGCTCCGATAACCCGATGAGTCGTCTACTTAAAAGGACCCACCCCGTAGTCCGCCCTTTCTTGAATTATTCGGTCATGCAATACCTATTGAATACAAAGAAGAAAATTCATTTCAACCCCATCATAGTTCTCAATCATTTTGTGGCACCGGGCGTGGCTGAACCATCTACGATGGGGGGAGCTAATGCGCAGGGAAGAAGCTTAGATAAAAGAATACATTCTTTCATCACGTTTTTTGTAGAAAGCTCGACCAGCGAGAAAAAGTGTTTGGCCGAAGCCAAAAAGAGGGTGACCCACTTTATTCGCCAAGAGAATATTCTTCGCTTTGCGGGAACAACAAAAACCACCATCTCGCTCTTTCCTTTATTTGGTGCTACCTTTTTTTTTCCAAGGGATGGGGTGTATAATAAATTGTTTTTTTAGTATGCCCGGTTACAACTCCTTGGTAAATTAAGGAGAAAATGTTGGAACCTCATGGGTAAGGATAAGGTAATGGAATTGATAGAGAAATTCATAGACCTAAATAGGATAGGAGAATTGATAAGGCGAATAGAGATGATGATAGAGATCATACTGAGAAACAAAAGAATTTCGTACGGGTACAACTATTATTTGAATGAAGTGAAAAAATGCGATCTTTGTTGTATAATAGAACAAACACTAATACCTTAATTGAATCGATCAAGATCAAATCTGTTCATCAAAGTGCTTCTCCGATTGCTCAAGACATCTCTTTTCAACCGAGGAACAAAACAAGATCATTTCATTCCATTTTTAGTAAAATAGTGAAGGATATTCCATTAGTAATGAAAAAAGGGATGGAGGGAATCCGCATATGTTGTTCAGGTCGATTAGAAGGTGCAGAAATAGCTAGAACTGATTGCGGAAAGTATGGAAAAACATCTCGTAATGTATTTAACCAGAAAATAGATTATGCTCCGGCAGAAGTATCTACTTCGAGCTATTGAAGCAGCACGTTGTCCTATAACCGGACACTTCCATCATGCTATGAGCGGACAATTCCAAAGAAATGGTAAGATATGGGTAAGAATTCTCGCAGATATCCCTATTATCGGGAAACCTACAGAAGTAAGAATGGGAAGAGGAAAAGGAAATCCTATGGGTTGGATTGCTCGTGTGTCCAGGGGACAAATCCTATTTGAAATGGATGGTGTGAGTTTGTCAAATGCTTGACAAGCCGCTACATTAGCGGCACATAAACTCTGTTCGTCAACCAAGTTTGTTCAGTGGTCGTAAGCTTATTAATCTGACCCAAATTGCGCCAATTCCATTTTGCTGGATTGAAAGAGCCATCAATCACTATGATCACTTTCTTAGAAAACAAATTGCGTAAATTATTTTTTTCTCCCATGCTTTTCGTTGGTCAACAACCAACTAAATCTATACTTCTTCACTACTCCTATAGGGAAGGTGGAAGAAATTCAGTCTCTCTTTTTTTGGGGGGGGAGCAAAGCAGTCAAAGAATGAACCAAACCAAATGATTGTTCTAGAATGGATATTCCTCACAATTGCTCCTTGTGATGCAGCGGAAACATGGAAATTAGGAACTCACGATGCAGCAACACCTATAATGCAAGGAATAACAGACTTACATCACGATGTCTTTTTCTTCGTTGTTCTGATTTTGGTTTTTGTATCATGGATCTTGGGTCACGCTTTATGGCATTTTCACTATAAAAAAATCCAATCCCGCAAAGGATTGTTCATGGAACTACTATCGAGATTCTTCGGACCATATTTCCTAGTATCATCCCTATGTTCATTGCTATACCATCATTTGCTCTGTTATACTCAATGGATGAGGTAGTAGTAGATCCAGCCATTACTATAAAAGCTATTGGACATCAATGGTATCTGAGTGCGCCTCTTCACGAGGGTGATTAAAGTTCAACGAAATGCCTTAAAGTTAAATATGGTTAGCGAAGCATCTGGCTTACCGGTAATCTCCCATTCCTACCGTCGAGAGACTTTAATAACTATAGCATGCCAGAAACGGGGAGTTGAGGTGGTTAGGCCTATACCCCAAAATTCTCCCAGCATAGGAGCCTATGGTTCCATTCTTGTTGTTGCTGGAGGTACACATCCCTCTTCTCGGTGTGGAACGATATACGAGAAATAGATGCTCAGCCTGCAATGTCCGATAACGGCACTGAAGTAGTGAATCTATTGGCACCATAGAAGTGGTATATGACTTTTGACCTAACGGCCGGCCTAGTAACCTTTCGGAATGGGGGATCCCCGTTGGCAACAACCATGGTAGTAGTTGCGGAACTACTAGGCCGGGAGAGGAGCGTAAACTTGACTGTAAGAAGATGACAACCTCTTGTTCCTTCTCCTCTTTCTTTGCTTCGGGGACGGAGATCCTACGGTAGGTAACAACAGGCATAAGTAAGTTGACCGTAGGGGACCAACGCTTCTACTCCTCTACCGATGAGCCATTCTTGTGAGAAGCAAGGGATGTCATGAACGGTGGGATGTCATAGAGAATTGACCTATTCATAGAGTGATCCTATGATCGATACAGTATATAGACTATATTATTCTTTATTCTACTCTATTTCTGAAAAAAAGAAAAAGGGTGACTCAACTTCTCAGCTAGAGTTGGTGGTCGGACCTGTTGGCATAATGCACGCTGGAACGTGGGAATTTGAGGTCTCATGAACTACTACTAAAAACCAACCTTGTTTTTGCTTATTGACAAATGATATCCGGTCAGGCCTATGGCTGGATCCTTTTAGATCTATGGGTCGGCCGCCCCAGCCATTTACATGAGCATAGGAAATCTATACTCGAGCATTCCACTGGGCCCCTGACAATATAGGTGAGGAATCACTCGAGATCTTCATTTTTTGGGCTACAACTTCGCCGAGCCGACTAGCATCCCTTTCAACTATTTTTTGAACAAAGAATACGACTATAGGATCGAATTCGCAGTTCAAGAAACTGCTCGTCCCATACCTTCTACCTGTCTCATATGTGTGGAACCTGGTCTTATTCGGTTCCAGCCTCTCCCTCAAATACATAGGGTAGGTAGGGCTGGGTGAGAAATGGTTCCCTCTTGCCAATAAAGTTTCCTCGGCCTTCGATTAACCTAACTCATAAAGGGTCTTACGGTCGGGAGAACTACCTTACTAAAGAAAAATAGTGTTCTTTCTAAGAGTAGGCGTGGAGAGCTTTTTGCGGGGAAAATTACAAGTATAGTTTGGGGGGAGGCGGGCGTCGACCCTACCTTATTTAGTATTCGGACTATAACAGTTCTGATGAACAGTAACTCACTTTTGACAGTTATATGATTCCAGAAGATGATCTAGAATTGGGTCAATTACATTTATTAGAAGTCGACAATAGAGTGGTTCTACCTGCAAAGAGCCATATATGTTTTATTGTAACATCTGCTGATGTACCTCATAGTTGTGCTATACCTTCCTTAGGTGTCAAATGTGATGTTGTACCTGGTCGTTTAAATTAGACCTCTATTTTGGTACAACGAGAAGGAGTTTACTATGTGTCAGTGCAGTGAGATTTGTGGAACTAATCATGCCTTTATGCCTTTCATTGAAGAAATTGTTCCTAGGAAAGATTATGGCTCTCGGGTATCCAATCAATTAATCCCACAAAGCGCGGAAGCTTAAGCAGAAATGAAAGAGGAGTTTTAGGGAAGCCACTAAATTTAGGGCTTCGCTCGCTCGCTCTAACGCTCGTTTAGTAGAAAGCGAGTGGAGTGCATCAGCCCCTTTAGAGATAGGGGTGAGTACTACACGAGCTCGTAAGTAAAGTACGGAACGAGCATTGTCTACGAAGCAGAGCGACCTCATCTTTCTTGCTTTTGGCGAAGCTTCTAGCTCTAAATAATAGGAATTCAGGTATGGCAGGAATACTGTCAACCATTATGAGCGATAGAGAAGCTAAGTCGTATAAAGGTGATCAACCCTTATAGCAATAGCAAATGGCCTACTTATAGCCTATCAACAGGTCAGTCAATATCAGTAGGGGTCCTCTTGCCTAACGGAGTCAGCCCAACATGGACAATGAATAGGCAGACAAAAGATTTACGCAGTCATTGCATGCTTGCTTTATGCACCGGTACAACAGAATTCGAATCCGTTGGCTCAGTTGAGTGGCTCTTGGCTTCGTAAACATATCAATGTTCTTTCTTTCTCACTACCAATGAGTAGGCATCTTTGGATGCTTATAGAGATATAGCTTTGGTAAAGATCTTCTTAGCGTGTTCTTTCTCGGGTGCTACTTAGAATAGAAATAGTTAGACTCTAACTTGAGAATGTTATAGCACTGGGAAATAAGGATATTCTGATTAACCCGATTGGCTCTCGTTCTGGTTTGGCGGAAAGGTGAAAAGCACAAAATATTTCTTCCTGGTTGGTGTACTAGGGTGAGGCAAATCCCAACCCCTTCGTTAGCTAGCTTAGCTTTCCCTTTTTTAAATGTATATCAGATCCTCCATTACTTCTTCGCCAATACCTTTTAGCTTTCCTTTAGCTGCTACTTTTTCCCAGTACACGCCCAATCAGAGTAGTCAGTGTGTTCTGCTCCATCCTTCTTTGACGAAATGGATGTTGTAGGAGAGGTTGGGAAGGAGGGACTTCGCTAATAATGGTCTGTCTGTACACGAGAAAGGCTTTTTTCCTTTCTCCTTCCATTGCTTAACTAGGTTCGCTTTGCAAGGAAAGGAAGGCATTCGTGCAGGTAGAAAAAGGTGGAGGTCAAGCTATGAAAGGAGGTAAGGTATAGTAAGTTACTTCTTCATCTTTTGCTTATCATTGGATTGGAAGCCGCAGGCGATGCCTTCTTGATTGTGTAGTTGGCCTTGCCTTCTTAGAGCGGAAGTGCGTAAAGTAGGCTCATTCTTTGGTTTATAAAGATCTTGTAGTAGCCGAAGGTAGTCCGCTTGTTAGATTGAATTGAATCTTATATAACAACACAACCGGGGCCTTATTAATTTAGAGACTTTATCAATAGTATAAGTGGACCTCTCAAAGGTATAAGTAGACATTAGTTTTGCTGGTTCGGGTGGTAAGGCCATGGGTAAGCTCGAGTTAGACTGTCAGGGTGAATATAGGTAGTGGATATAGCTTTTCTTATGAAGCATCTTAGTTCGTCGCTGCCTAAGTGTAGCATTGAGGTGAGGAGCGCGCTAGCTAGGTGGAGTCTCCTTTCGGAACTACTTCTTTTCCTTTCTCTCTCTGCTATCCCATCCACTGAACTGTCAGTATCGAGAGAAGTTCGGAATGTTTGCTGAGCGTAGACTAGTCTGTTCAGGCAGTCATAGGCTTTCTAAAGCTAACAACGGAACTTAGCTTCTCACTGACTACATTAGAAGCAAAATCCTCAACTTCAAATACAATGTGAGCTGGAACGGGGTTTCTTTAGATACTGTGGTGTACATATGCCAAGAATCGCACCATAGCCGGAGTCAATCAAGGGCCAGATATTGATGTAGAAATGAGCTCTCAAGCTGAGGCAGAGAAGAAAGCTTACGATTCTGTTGGTGTGAAGTGAGCTCTAACAATCGAAGCGGTTAAAGGAACATGCTTTGGTGACCCAACGAGGAAGTGTTTCTCATTAAAGTCAGCTTCAAATTTCTGGTAACTTCTTATCCCAAGGTAGGTGGTCTTAGATAAGAAATATAGGAATTTTTTCTCTATATCAATCCTTCAATAAAGCACTCAAACCAACGAGTAAGGAAAGGAGGCCTTCAGTTGATATTTAAAAGAAGGAGTTCGTCCTGGTGTGCTGCTTTCTTTCCTGCCACTACTTTTTAAGTCAAAAACTCCTCTTTGGTTTAATTCATATTCAACTTTCTCTAGCGGAATTATACTTTCATTTTTATTTCTCCAAATCCAGCATGACATGTGTCAAGAATCAAAGAAAAGAAAATTAGTGAATTCAATGTTTCCATATCCCTCCGGGCAGGAAATCATATATTGAATAGAGGGTACTCCACCTCTGTAGAGGATATAACACATTGAAATAAAGGAATTGGTGGATCTTTCCCATCAGACAGATCAACAGCACCGGGCATGGGACACACATGCAGGAGTGCCGATTTGACCACGCAGACCAAATGAGGAAAATTTATTTAAAGCGAAAGTGTTGTGCCAACTTGTGTACAAGATTTATATGTGGATTTGATACTATAGTCAAATCCTCTTCATAAGTCCATTCTTACTGGCTATTCAAGGTCTATTGGCTTTCTTGCTTATGCGGTACTTCGAAGGCTAAGCCTCGTTTATGCACCGAGAAAGATCGTCAGTAGGAAAGCTCTGTTATGCACCAACGACGGCCCTTTCACTTTACCTTTCCCGTGCCCTACCTCATTCCTTTGCTGGATTGAATTCGATCTCTTTTATTCTTTGTTTGCGAGAGTTACTCATAGGACAACCCACCGGTAGACCAAGACTTTAATGGATAGAATCGTACTACCTCTATCGATGCCGATGCTGCTTGTTGACGGCCCTTCGCTTACTTCTCTGGAGTCAACGATGCCACTTTTTCCATCACGGACACTGCTTGTTATGCCTGGGTCAAGGAGATTCAATTTTCTTGGTTGGGTTCTTTGCTTGCTTATTCCACTTCTTAATCATCCTTCATTTCACTAATTCATATTAACATGGACCTAAGATAAATTAGATAGGTTTTACACTTTTCTCAAAGAAAGTGGAAAGGTTGGCAGTTCAGGCTTCAGATGGAATTCAAGGATAAATTCAATAAGACAGAGCTTTCTCTGAAATAAATCTACTTATTTGATTGATGTTAAGTTTCCCCCACTCCTAAGCTAAGTAAGGAACGAATAAAGCTCTTTGAAGGAAGAATTTTAAAAGAAACTATTTACGTAGTAATAGTAAGTAGTAGCGAGAACAGGAAAGGTATAATTGCATCAGTCCTTCCAATCAAGCAAGCGACCAACGATTGCCATCAAAGAAAGAAGTATAGACTATAGACTTGCAGGAACAAGTGGGAACTTGACAGGTCTCGCAGCTACTAAGCTTTCAAAAGGGAGGCGCCCACCTGCGCTTTGTGCAGAACTGAAAGCTTAACGCAACTGAAATAGTTAATCAAGCAGCAATCGAGAGACGACGGTTTGATTCCACCTAGTGGAAAATTAAACCAACAGAGAAAGCAACCCTAGTTTTTGAAGACTACCTACTCCGCCTTTTTATCAGATTTCATCGTACAGCTAGTCGTTGTTATTCCCCGCTAACGAGTTTATTTGTAGTTCACAATCATACTTTATTCCCTTTTCAAGTTGGAAAAAAAGAAGTAAGACCCGTGTGAAGCTTTAGTTTCGTTACCAGCCAGAGCTCCTAGCCCTTTTGATTCTGTTTTATCTCAGTTAAACTCCACACCTCTATCAATTCCTTCTTTGCCTCATCTTCTTCTCTTTCTCTTATTTATGATATTTCCTGATTTTCTCGCTAAGCCCATGTGCGCTGGAATGATACGTTTATACCATACTCCCCTCCTTCTATTAAGTTGTATACTCACACTGGAAATAATAAGAGAATACAAGGGATTAGCTGCTATTCTTTCCTGGTGGTACAAAAACCAAGAAAATCTGTGTAATGGCCCTCTTCTAGAAATGTTAATTTGTTTTCCATTCCTGTCTAGATACACCAACAAGGGAATACGCTGCATAGAACTCGTGCTCTATCATTTGTGAAGGGGGATTCCATCTGCCATCTTCTTACTTATTATAGGATAAATCTGATTAACTTCCTGAACCACCAACAATTGACTCTGGGCATTGAGTCCTTAATCCTTCCAACAACAACACTTCTATGACACCACCACCGGTACCAGTTAGGAGAGCAGCTTGCCCACTTCTCTTACTGATGTGGCATTTTGCCTTCAAAGAGATGATTCAATAGCAGTAGGAACAGTCATGAACTCAAGAGCTCCAACTCGTACTCATAGTTAAGCAGCGGAAAACTAAGTATGGTAGCAAGTCAAATCAATCTCCTCCAACAGAAGGCCCTGACCCTGCCAACCAAGTATCAAAAAGAAAGAGAGAAAACTCAGATATGAATAAGGGATAGGAAAGTCCCATTTAATCAATTCTTAAGAACTTACCTTACCTCTCGAAAGGAACTTCACTATCGTATAGTTGACTCGACTCAAATGCCCTATTATAAGGAAGAATTAGATGTGCACAGAGGCTAGATGGAATTGAGTCTTTCAACCGCATTTCTGACATTCACCATCAAAAGGGGGATATGACACTAGCACTAGGATCTGTCTATGCTTGGACTGATTGGACGATCATCCACTTTTTGGCATATCGACACTTCATACTTTTTCTTCCTCAGCGACTTGGATTGATACCTATCGGTAAGAGGAAACTCAAGATTTATGCCATGTATGTGGCACTCAACAGCTTTTATCGATGTGAATCAAAAAAATCACTGGAAAATTAGGGCACATAAATCTTCTTTCCTACAGTAGAAGATTCGGTTAGTGATCAGTACCCTATCTTTCTCTTTATTCCCATAGAAATATTCTTCTATGAAAAAACTCTCGGATTGGCTGAGCTTTCAAAGGGAGTGAAGTAATTAGATTTAGGATGTCACTAGGCGACTAACCCACCTTTCCGATACAACTTCTTTCTACTTCCGGATCTCGTAATAAAGGAAGAAAAGAAGATCTTGATTCACTCGATGGGAGAATGAAACCATTAGTGGAAAGATCTGTTGTTCGATCTGCTGGGGGGCGATGAAACCAATATAGTATCGTTAATCCTCTTGGCCTACCTTTCGAATGAAACAATTATGAAATATCTAGGCCGGGTCTTGGGTCCAACAGCCGGATCGATTACAAGTCATCTCCTAGCCTTCTTTCCTTGTTTTATTGCACTCATTCACTCTAAAATTCCATGCCTTAAAGTAAAGGGCAGGAAAGAGGAAAAAAGAAGGAAAGTTGCTTGCCTGAAGGGGAAGGAAGAGGTTTCTTTGCTGGCCTTTTAATCGAGAGATACGGCTGTTGTTGTCTCTATGCCTTTTTGCATATCGTACTCTTTCTCAAGGGACAAATGTCGATAATGCTATCATTAACCTCTGATCTTTTTTATCTTCTCGAGAGAAGCCCAAGAATTCCAGCTCAGAACTTGACTCCTGCTTTGGTTAAAAAGTCCATACTTAACTTCATTTCATGTCCGAGTTAGTCATTGTCTTACCTGCTTTCCTGCAGCCTACTTAAGCCCGAGGGAGAATGCTTGTTGTTAGCTTCTATTCTCTATTCCTATCCGAGTCTATCTTTCAGAGAGAACCTACCTCTTCCATGGTACCTACCTTCAAACAAACTTATACTAATTCAAATTAAGTAAATATGTCAATCTTGATCTCGCCTAACTCAGTGTACTCTTGAGCCTTTCACAAAGGGAATTCATGCAGGCAACTCATGGATAGTATAAACATTAGGCTCCAGTTTGCCCTGCCTTTGTCTAATTCCAAAGAGTTTAAAGTAGATTTCAGACTTCAATAAGTTTCCCTCAATGAAAGCGGGGATTTCTGCCTAGCAGTAGGTGTAAGGTGAAGGGACAGAGACGTCCTCTTTCTACCATACTTGTCTTATTAATGTGAAAATTGGCAAGCCCACGGAGCGGTGCCAGTGCGCTAGCTTAAGGAAAACAATTCATTCAGGATGTTAAACTTCGTATTCAATTGGGAAACCTTTAACATATTCTTTTTTTTCTCTCTATTTGTGACCATTCCCACTTCAAAGTCAATGATTAGGAAGACTCTCCTGATTTTTGATGTTATGGCCTCCTACAAAACTAGAAACGAATTAGCTTAGCTCTCGAAACTACTGGCAAAGGAGAAAGTTGTCCGCAATTCATTACCTATTTTGAGGTTATAACTGTAATGAAAATATCAAATGGAAGAACGAGAACTGGTTTGGCAATAAGACCTGGGAAGGGAGATCACATGGCCAGTCTGCGAAGAACAATCAAAGGAGTTTTCACTTTCTCAATTAAGGGTATTCTAGTTCGACATGCTACCTTCTCAATGTATCGATTCTTGGTAGACAAGGCTAGTTTAGATGAAGACGCCCACCTTTCTGTCCGGGGCTGAAGTTTTCTCTTTCTGTCAGAAAACGAACTTCGCTTCTGGCAAAACATCCGGAGAGAGTGATACTGCTTCCTTAATTCATCAATTTCCATCTATGAAAGGGATCCAATTCGGTATCTTGCGTACAAATTCATGTTGTCAACGAGGATCTTAGCCCCTTTCCTTGTTGTTTTCCTATAAAATGAACAAAAAAAGGACTTTGAGTAAGAGCAGAATGTAGGAACGAAGCTTCTCGGAGTCCATCGATTCATTCCCAATCCCATCCCGTTCTCTCACAAACTTGAATAGCTTATTTTCCTTCTCAACTCAAGGTGATCTAAATATCATGTCTACGACCCTCACCTCCCCAGAAAGCACCTTCGTTCCGCATCAATTGTACGATAAAATATTTCTCGATTGGACTAAAGAAGAATAAAAAATCTTTGCTCGATGATTATTTAGTTTCTCCTGTTACCTTGTTTCAAAGCTAGCGCCCCTGCTCTTTCCATGAGTTGGCTACTCCGTTGTACGCTATCTTTCTCTTCACACCTGGCCACCCTGGTTCTTTTCTACTTTTTTTCTTGCTACGAGATTAGCCTGTTTGGCGTGGTTTGTTACCTAAAAACACCATCCTTTCTTATTTTAGGTAAAAGTCAAATTTCTTTTTTAATCCCCGGGAGTTTCACGCTCGAGACCAATCATCTATTTAAAATAGATGAGATCGAGAAAGAAGGCTCGAGAGACCTGTCTGGAACCTATCAACAAAAGCTTCACTTTACCTTCACAAGTACACGATACTATACTAATGGAAGCCCTACCTACCAAGGAACCACATGAAACAAAGAATAAAACTTCAAACTCGCTAGAATGAAATGTAAGGGTTACGATGGATGGGACATTAATAAGGCAATTTCTAAGATAAGACAGACGACTCGACTGCCTTCCTGGCAAAAAATCTTTCCCGATGGTCGCTCAAGCACTTTCACGCAACAAGAAAGCAAAGTGTATCATATCTCGCGCCATCCAAATAGGTTTCAAAGCAAGCAGTATGGCGCAACAGAGGAGCCCATTCAGTATCGTCTTTGTTTATGAATATTAATACGTCCTGTCTTCATGTTATATTATTCCCATTGACTGTGACCAAACTGCGTTTTGAGTGTCTTTGTAGAGAAGAGAGAAATCTTCCCCTAAAATAGTCAGGGATAAACCGCTCTACAGAACAGGGAACAGGAAGGAAAGTCAAAACCCCCAATAAGAAAAATCAATCAGTCGCTGTCACTGACCGGGACCCAGATCGGATGGTGGAGTAGTCTTCTACCAAAACGAGACAGGCATCATCGAATCGAAGGCCGAATAGAAAGCATTCCCCCCAAATAAGAGTGCTTCTTCCCCGCCAACAGCTCCCCGGTCTCCCTAGGTGCTCATGTTACTTAACAAAAAACCATGAAAATGATGACGTAAAGTGGAAACCCTTCGTGACTGCAATCGTACATTTTTGTCTTAAGAGAAAGAACCTAAGAATCTGGTTTTTAGGATAGGAGGGAAATTGGCAGCTCGATGGAGAGCTTCCCCTGCCCCCATGGATAACTTGGGGAACCTTTATGTCGTCGTTCTCCTTTGAAATCCCGGGTTTTTAAAAAAGAACTTCTTGAATTTTTATGTATCTATTTTTTATATAGATCTATGGGTACACTGATCTCCATGTGAGATTTCTTTTTTCATTTTCTTTATACTCAATTTCTACTCATCAGCTTGAAAATAAGCCTATCTTAAGTGCAAGAGTTTAGAATCTTAGCATGGGAAGGAGCTCAGACTTCCTTAGAACGAGCTAAGCTAGAACGATCTTATGTACAGGTCTCGATCATTAAATAGACTAGATCTAGAGGAAATAGGGCAATGAGTTGTTAGAATGAATGAATGAGGTAGCTGCTTCACCCTATGAGTGAATTTCCATGTCGCGGGAAAGAAGCTTTTTGAATCAATAAAGGAAGCCTATTGAATCAGCTTTTGGGAATAGAAGGGGAAGGGGAATATGCCAATAAACTTGTTGCAGGGGACAAGGCTGGGGATGGCAAGGTTCTTTATTAATGATGCATCATTACCACAGTTGTATGTACTTGCATTTCTTTTCTGTTGTTAGCATGCTTTGATGGCATAGAATCAATAGTTGACACGCACAAAACAGAATAGAAAGAAGGGGTCTTTGAACGACTCCGGTACTATCTCATCCGCTGCTCTAGCTAATTGTCCCCCCTTTCCAAGTGTGATTTCTATCTTATGTATGGTCGTGCCTAAGGGTATATCGTTTGTAGTAGATTCTTCTTTTGATCAATTCCCAAACAGTTTTTCGAGCTTCTTCCAAAGCATAGGTCTTTACGGATGTAGATGATGATATCTATAGAGATGGATCTTCTATATATCGTAGAATGAAGTAGCACATGGGTGGATATATATATGAATCCAAATCTGCCGATTCACTCATGTTATGATCTTCTACATCCTGGGTCTTCCCATTTCGTCATCTGGCTTATGTTCTTCATGTAGCGTTCAGACCGAATGACTCTATTAAATTAGGTCGATACTTCCACATATTATGGGTAAGGTAGGGGGCATCTCTATTTTTCCCCCGGGGAATCTTTTGAATTCCCACTATTTAGCTTTCAATTCGCCTCTGACCATCAAATGAAATGTGAATAACTTGTCCTACTCTCTTTGAAAGAAGGGGCGCTTCTGGTTCTGTCGGTGCTTGAAAGAATTTTTTCTTCTCCATATTACTATATCTCGTCAGTCAATATTTTTTTATGAGGAACTACTGAACTCAATCACTTGCTGCCCTTACTTTTTAATTTTTTGTTGAGGTCTATCCTACAGTGGTACTCAAATTGGATCAGTGATCGATTTCTAGGTTTCGTCGTAAACCTAATTTTTTATTTCAAATTACGTAAATCAATAGTTCAAACCGCACTCAAAGGTAGGGGATTTCCCATTTTTATAGGAACTTCTGTACCAGAAAGAATGGTATCTCCAATTATATCCCCTCTGAGATGTAAAATATATCTCCTCTCACCATCCCCATAGTGTATGAGACAAAGGTATGCATTTCGATTAGGGTCGTATTCAATGGTTACGATTATACCATATATGTCTTTTTCATTCCGTCAAAAATTGATTTTACAATATAGATGCTTATGACCTCCCCCTCTATGCCTTGCGGTAATGATTCCTCTGGCATTATGACCTTTACCACAACGATGTTGTCCATAGATCTATTTATTTCGTGGATTGGATTTCACTTGACTGTCTACAGTTCCATTGCGTGTGCTCGGGGTAGAAGTTTTGTATAAATATATCACCATGCTAAGTGGTGGAATAGAATAACCCAGTTGAAGCGTAATGATCATACGTCTGTAATGCATTGTATGTCCCATAATAGGTCCCATTCTTCTACTCTTTCCCGGAAGTCGATGACTATTCATAGCTATTACCTTGACACCAAAGAAGAGTTTGACCCAATGCTTTATTTGTGTCCTAGTTGATCTTGATTCGACATTAGAAGTATATTGATTTTTCCCCAATAACCGAATACTTTTGTCTGTAAATACTGCATATAAATCGATTTTCTTCCCTATGAGTGAAAGTCTCAATAAGAATGCTAGTTCTTACTGCTCATTATGATATGAATATACCACATCAATTCGTTATGGATGGATGATGAGTTTCCATTGATACAGAGCCAATTCCAATAGACTTATTGGAGAGTCTCATTGGCATGCATCCAGTAGGAATTGAACCTACGAATTCTCCAATTATGAGTTGGGCGCTTTAACCATTCAATCATGGATGCAAAAAGACTCAACAAGTGAAATAGGTTTTGGTATTCCTTCTTGAGCTTCTATTTCTTCCGTTAAAGGAGAATCGAGAAAAGATGGAATAGGAAGATGTGTTTCCAGAACGAACAAGATAAAGGTTGAGAAAGGGGAGTTACCAAAGTTTGACAAGATTGGAATTGGCATAGGAACATGTATTGATGTACCAGATAGGCTAATGCTCCCAGGTTGATGCAATGTATTCCACCAGTTGACTAAAGACTTGATTATTGGTATATCGATCGGTCCAGCATGGATTGAAATAGGAGCCGGTTCGACAAAAAGCTTTTGAAAATGCAGTGCACCCACGTAAATAAGGAACAAGATGAATACAGAGGTTAAACGAGCATCCCACACCCAAAACGTGCCCCATATAGGTTTTCCCCGAAACCCCCCAGTAAATAAGGTAAACAACGTAGAAAAAGCACCTATTTCAGTACCGGTTCCGAAAGAGCAAAGAAAAAGGGGATGTTTTGTTAATAGGAACAAAAAATGTTTATAGCCGTAACGATATAAACAAGTATACTCATCCGAGCCGCAGGAACATGTACATATGGAATACGAGAATTTCCACCTTGTTGAAGATCTAGTGGTGCTACCCGAAGACTTAAATGAATGGCCATCGCTGTTAAGAACAACCGAGATCCAATGAGAATTTGTGCATAGCTTCTGGTCTTTGACATCAAAAAAGAAGGTTGTAATAATGAAAGGGACATGTGAGAATTTGGTCTTAGCTAGTGGAACAACAAAGACATGGATCTATATTCAATACGCAATCAAAGGATTTCTCCCAAAAAAAGAGAAGAATTCCCCTTGCTTTCTTTTTGCTCCGCTCGTGCGTGGCACTCCTTGCTCGCAGAGCGGCATACCAAAAAAAGAAAAGCCTTATGGAGACTACCTTACTTAAGCAATTCTTCTTCTTTCGTAGTTGTAGTTCCTATATTTGTTTTTTTCTTTCTGGGTTTCTTAGGGCCCTCCATCTTCAGAACGGTCCGCCTGGCCACTATGAATGAATATTACGTCAATAGAGTAAGTTGTTCTTTAATATGTGCCCTTAACACGAAGCTAGGGCAGCGATGCAAACGCTTGTGAGTGCATTAAGTAAATTAAATAGATACTCGCTGGTCTGAATTGTGCAAGATAGAGCCCTGGCCTTGGAAGCCATCCATTCAATCCCAGTCCTTTTTTTTTATCGGACTTTCTAAATCCATATGAAATGATATGGCTTTCAAGCTTCCTAGCCTGGGTTTGTGTGAAGCATGAGAACATGAGCAAGCTCAATCTTTTGCTACTCGTGTGACCCCGCCTAATGGATTTCAGAAAGGCCTAAAGTGTATGATGATTCAATTTCCAAAATATATAAATGTAAAGAAAAAGGCCTCCTCTTGTTGTTCTCTTTCTTTCTCTCTCCTATTGACTATTGACATGGCAAAGTCTGGTTCTATTGAGCGTGATACCCGCCCTCTACAAAGTGGTTTTTGAAAAGGTCTTTAAACGACTCTTTGTCTCCAGTTCCAAAAGGTTTAATGAATGGATTTTTTCTCTGCCCACCACCCATGAAAAGACAGAATACATAGGTCCGCCCGCCCTAGTTCAAATACCATTTTATCCTACCTCGCTCACCGCCCCTCAGGCTTAAAAGCCTTTTCATTATCACCACTTACCTAGATCGATATGGATGATTTTCTAGCGAGATTTCTAGCTTGAATTAAGTCTTCGAAGCCCCTCTCCTCTCTCTATAACTAGAGAGGTAGGCAACCTTAGTTTAGAGCCACCTCGATTCGGGATGTCAAAACATCAACTGGATCAGAAACCGAATCCTAAAGTGACTTTGGAACAGGTTCGAGAGCTTCAATCAAAAACCTTTCCTATCTAGTGTCAGCTGATCCTTCAGCGTATGCACCAACTAAATTGGAAGCTTAATTCGAAAGATGACAGTAGGCTCGAGGAGGATCAAAAGACCGATTCTCGGTCCCCTAAAGTTAGAAAGCTGGTTAGACTGCAATCTATGCCTATGGAAAGAAAAGTCACGAAAAGCGATCCATATGGTCATAAACAAAGGCTTGCCTATACGTCTTTCTAGCGTACGCGCGGTTCCTTTTGATTGGAGCCTGTCGCTACCATGATCAATCAGCTTATTCTAGTTCGCCTTGTTCCGATTTTAGGGATTGAATTGGATTGTGAAGTTGCTTCACACTTGGCCATATCGAGGGAATAAAAATGAACTTCCCCTAAAAAGGGAGAAAAGAACTGGAATGGGATAGGATGGTCATTTAGAAAGATGCCTTAACAGGTTGGTCATTTATCAGGACGAGAATGTGAGTTCTTCTTATTATCGGTGAGCTGCTTCCCCTCATACTCTTCTTTTCGTTTTTGGATTGCTCTTCTTATCTGCCCCCAATCCTCTTTCATACAAAGGCATCGTAACATATATATCAAATCAAGATTAAATAAAAGATTCTCTATCCCTTATTTATACTCGTCTATCCCTCGATCAACTAGATGGGCCTAGCATAAGGTATTAAAAAACCGTCGATATGTGGGGTGATCGAACCGACTCATCTACAACTCATCTTTGAAAACAAGATGCGCTCCTACATGTGGAGGGGGGAAATGAAAGTAAGGACCATGCGCATGGATGAAAGAGCACGCTTTGAGGGAAGAGGGGAAGAAAGACTATAGAAAGGCTAAGTGAAGTACTTATAGGGACTTCTTTAACATTCTTTTTTCCTCTTCTTGCTTGTCACCTTGTTTCCCCTTCCTTGCATCCTAATATAATAAAGATCAAGACGAGTAGCTCCAGGTCCAGATATCTCCCTTCGAGATCGCTAGCATCATTCTAAGTAGCTTAAGTTTTTGAAGAAAAAGGTAGAGAAGGAAGGGTGGTTGAAGCAGGACCATAAGAACTTTAGCATTTTAAGTACCCGGTTCAGAGCTAAGAAATCTTTGGCATATCTACCAGCAGCGCCTTTGGCATGATAGGCAGCATATCTTGATCCATTGGTAGCAGAGCCACCGAGGGAATCAAATGAATGAGCTTAACGATCATTTTAGAAGTAGCGCTTTACTAGCCTGATGACTCAAAGCAAGGTCGAAATCCATCCCTCTTTTTAAAATTGATTAATTAATGACCCACCAAGCAAGGGCACGTTGCGCGGTAGTAGCCAGTTCAAGGAAGTGAAACTAAGACAGGAAACTTCCCCTTTTTTTGACTTTTAAGTAAGTAAGACCCTGTCCTCTTCCCTTTCGACATCAAGATAATTGACGAAGGTGGTGCTTTGAACATTTTTGCTGAAGTCAAAAAGATAAACATCTACCTGGTATACCAGCAATCCTTCTATGCGGATACCCTTTTTTTACTCTCAACCATTGCCGAGAAGAGAAAATGCTCAAGGTTCTATATATTCTTTATTTATTCAATTCATTCCTATCCTTTTTGTTTTCAGTCCCTGGTTTCCTTTCCTCTCCAAGCTAATCGATTGCCTTCTTAGTTAACTGCAGAACCCGCCCTTTAGCCAGCTATCTTTCGATACGGAGGGCTTATGAGTCACATAATTTGAAGCCCAAAAAACAAGGTAAGAAAGGTGGAGCGGCCTCACACAAAAAGATTTGTCTAAGTAATCTCAAAGAGATTTTCAATAAGTCAATACCAAGATTTGCTTTCTGCGCCTACTGATCTGATGATAATTCAGAAGCTTTTTTGCAAAGAAGAAGGGCCTTGTTCCTATGGGTTCACGTGCTAAGGCTCCACTAAAAAATGTTCTTTTTCAAGAGAGAGGTTTAAGGCGCATTAATCACGCCTTAAAGGAGGAATGTAGTGGAGTAGGAGAGGTAAAGATGGATGGGAATAGATAAGTAAGAGAGAAGGCAATACCAGCTAGTAGAACGGACGGAATGAGAAGAAATCCCTAGGATGGAAAGAAGCTTGAAAGAGAGAACCAGGAATGAAATAGCGAGACCAAACGACCAAAAATCCACGAAGGTTGACGATAAGAGCGTAAGACTTTATGCGAGAGGGTAGAGCCCTTGATCCTTGCAAGAATGTAATTATCCTGAATATTAAGAAGCCAATTTAGAAACTTTATAGTAGATTAAAAGAAAGAACAGACTCATATGAAAATTCCCCAGAAAAAATGGTTGTTGTTGAATCAGCTGTGAAATACCCTTTTGATTACAAATCTGATGTTCTAGCTCAGACTAGGCTATCTCCGAGAAAATAGGGGTTCCAAACGGGAGAAGAATAAGGCAGGCTCCTACTAGATCCTACTATTCCTGATATTCCTACTGGATTTGATCGAGTATGAACATTGTATCGCTATGCCCCTCGCTTAGCCCTGCTCTTTGGCTTAGGATGGATCTGGACTGGACTAAGCTTGAAGATCTAATTACGGACTGGAAGCGAAAATCCCGTAAAAATGGCTTCTTTCTTTGAGGACTCTTTTGTAATAGCTTGATGAGCTGAACCAATAAGAGATATTAAGTTCTACCCTCTGCTTTGAGCCCGGCCGAGAGTGAACTTCCCGATAGTCTCTTCCTTCTTAGAAATAGAACTCTAACTATCAAACCCGTACCGTCTCCTTACTCGAGATATCTAAGATAGCTCCATAAACTAATAACTTATAATAGACGAGCCCATTATCCTTATGTTCTGAACTTGCTTCTTGGTACAAGGGGAGGGGCGAAGAATTCTAGTTCTAGTTCTTCTTTGCCTAATCTTTAGTACCGCTTTGAGATTTAATCTTTAGAACCATGTGCCTAAGAGGGCAAGGACCTTTATAGCAATAATTCTTCCCCCGATTCTACCTCCTTCTGCAATAGTGATCTATCCCGTCAATCCCACCCGCGAGCTATCCATTCTAACCTGTCTTTGCCTAGCAAGATACGTCTAGTTCTCTCTCAGCTTGCCTATCTCAGTAGGAAATTGGAACAGTCTCCGATTTCAAAGAAAAAGCTGAGGCGAGAGCTATACCTTCTAGAACCAGAGCAATAACTGCTATAAAGTAAGGAGATTCGCAGGAATGATCCCTAAAGCAAAGACTTGGAATGCTCCACGTCTAAGTCCATTCAGACTTACTTTTGTTCAGTTATAAAAAAATAAGCACTTTGATGAAGATTTATAGCATTATTTAAGTAAATACAGATTAAGATCGTAGAAACATGAGCTTGTGATATAGCTACACCTCATTCCAGACCGGTTAATGCAAGAACTATAAATAAAGGACCAAGATCCCCTATGAAATATAAAATATCATTCATATATAGCATAGTCCAAGCGAACCCACTTAAAATCTTTACTGAACTATGACCGGCCACCATATTAGCAAATAAACGTATTCCTGAGCTTAATGCTAAAAAACAATAAGGGATTAGCCTAAGGAGTACTAAAAAAGGTGCTAATGGCAGTGGGACTCCTGCAGGTAATAAGAAGTTTAAAAAATGAACCTCATTTTTTTGAAATCCAACTATAATAATGCCAATAAAAATCGAAAATGAGAGACCCAAAGTAATGAGAAAATGACTTGTAACGGTGAAGCTATAAGGTATCATACCCTGGGGATTACAAAATAACGAAAAAGTAAAAGTGACCGAGATGCGAGGGGAAAACTTTTGTTTAACATTTCCAGAAAGACCACCTATTTGGTCGTTTACCGGGTTCAGCACGAAATCATAAATAAGCTCTACAAAGGATTGCCAAGCATTTGGTACTGCGTTTCCTCCTCCCTTTTTAGTAACAAAATAAACCAAAAGTAGGACCAAACTGAGAGTTAGTAGCATAACCAAAGATGGATTTATGAATGAGGAATATAAGTTTCCTATTTTCATAAGAATCAATGGGATTATTTCAAATTGTTCAAGTGGGCTGGAGACGAGATCTTTCGCTAGGTCCACTGCATCTTTATAGGCTTCACCCGCTACTCTGTTTTGATTCAAATCATTCAATAGGTAGTCAAGAAAAGCAATATTGTTGCTTTCGCCATGTAAAACTTCGGCCGCTTCCAGAACTTCTTGGGCACTCTTGTTAGGCATCAACTCTCCTAATTTATACCGTATATCAGATTGAAGCTCCACTATACGTTCACTGAAAGGGTTAAGACCTTGATGGTCCTCAAAAATACCATTAGAAGAACCTTGAGTATCAGACGATTGAAGAGAATAATCGTTAATAGTTGTTGTGGATTGAGGCCAAGTTCTCGCAGATGTAGCACTGGAATTGAGACTTTCCTCATCAAAGGAAAAGATACGTGGAATTCTTGGAAACATATTGATTGATTGAGACAAAAAGATTCCCTCAATACATCTTAATTCAAGCCTGTACGAGTAGTGAAGAAGTAAAGATTTAGTTGGATATTGACCAATGGAAAGCATGGGAGAAAAAAATAATTGAGAATCTCAAAAAATTCTCTTTCTTTTTTTTCCCCAACGACAAAGGAACTTACGGGGAGGGCATTTTCGGGGACTAGCCTGCTTCCCATTACTCAATAGGGAAATTCCTTGCACATAATTAAGGGACCCATTGAAAGGTGACTAAAACACCAGAAACAGGGACTACCCGAGCTAATGATAGAGGCAAGAACACTTTCCGGCCAAGTCCCATTAATTGATCATAACGATATCGTGAAAATGCTGCACGGGCCCATATATATAGGAACATAAAAAGAATCACCTTGATACTAAACCAGATCGATCCCGGGATCTTCTTGAAAATGGGAAGATCTAGGATAGGCGGCCAACCTCCTGGAAAGAGCGATGTGCATAGACCAGGTGAGTAGGGATGCAGTAAATGACGATAATATATGTATAATTAAACTTACTTTTTACATAGTCTGAACCCATCCCGGGATCCCCCTAACAACATCTAAGTGTTAGCATGACAAACCCAGTTCGCTCATTGAACCTTCACAAGAATACCACAATGCAATAAAATAAACTCGTACCAGGCGTGGTACCCGAGCCAACCATTATTAGGTTCCCGTACCAGGCGTGGTACCCGAGCTAACCATTAGTATATCGGTACCAGGCGTGGTACCCTAGTCAACCATTAGTAAACCTATATTAGGCATGGTACCTAAGCCAACCGAATGTCACACAGAAGTCCATAGTCACAAACAATGAACAATCAACACGTGTAAACCAACAAGCAATAACACCTAGTTCATTTGAAAAGATCGATAACAGGACCCTTAGACATTCCTAAATAATTCCCTAAGCATGCAACTCTTACAATACCTAGACAAAGATACACAAACATACAATTCAAACATGAATCAATAACCATCACCTACCCTATTCTGGGTACGCAATGAACTGTTAAATACCGTTCGAAGACTAACCCAGAATCACCTCTTTAAACATGCCATTAGGTACCTTTATTCCTGAACCTCCTCCTAGGTCCAATATATAACATGGGAAAACCTCCCCTAGCCTTGGAAACACAGCCATTACGCTATTCTAATTATACCAATTCATTTCCTAGAACTTTTGTTCCTTGCATATTAGTCAATTATTAACCCCTCCCGGTACCCCGAACCTTCCCAATATTCTAGTCCCTGTATTTTATTAGCAAAACCATACAAAAAAAAGTATACACCCAGAATATCACAATGCATTATCACAAATCTACTATGGATTCTCCCTTTCATTCTACACAATAAATAGGAAATGAAAGCAGTCAAATCTACTTTGTGAAGAATACCTAGCCTACCTGGATGTCGAGCAGTTGTTCCATGCCCTTTCTAGCTCCATGAAGGCGTTTCCTAATGATTCTGTAGGCCCAAATCCGTAGTTTCACATCCTTTTAGATGGAATACCTCCTCCTCATGGCTCCCAAGACTTGGAGCAGCCTAGGAAGGTTTTTTGAGAATCCCTCGTATGGTTTCTAACTGAGGAGGAGAATTCTTTTATTAAAAACCCGTCGTATGACTACTGCCTCCCGTCCCTCCGCTATAGCGGTTGACCTTCCTGTATGGCAGTTCTGTTGTAACAGAATAAATAACGCTATAGTGAAGTGACATCAGCCCAAATAATTTCCAAAAATTTGAAATTTTCTGTCACATCACCTTACTTAATACAACCATTATTTTTTATTAATTCCTGAAATTTTGACTTTTGTGATTCCTAAAATAATGACGGATCTGGTCATTACATCCATTGCTTTTTTGGGTCATATTGTGACTGAATATTGTATTTGATTTGATGCTCAAAAGATTGAGGAAGTAAAGAACTGGCCTAGACCCACTTCCCCATATGATATTAGGAGCTTTTTGGGTTTGGCTGGTTACTACAGGAGATCTGTCGAGGGGTTTTCTTCTATCGCTGCCCCTTTGACTCAGTTGACTCAGAAGAAGGTGAAATTTCAGTGGTCTGATCTATGCGAGAAGAACTTTCAGGAATTAAAGACTAGATTGACTACAGCTCTAATGTTGGCTCTACCCGAGGGCCTAGACGACTTTATTGTGTATTGTGCTGCTTCTAGGATTGGTTTGGGTTGTGTTTTGATACAACGTGGCAAGGTGATTACTTATGCTTCTAGACAGCTTATGATTCATGAGAAGAACTACCCTATTCATGATCTTGATTTGGCGGTCGTGGTTATCACTTTGAAAATTTGGAGACATTACTTGTATGGTGTTCATGTGGATGTATTCACCGATCATAAGAGTGTTCAGTATGTGTTCACTAAAAAGGAATTGAATCTTTGTCAAAGGATATGGCTTGAGCTTCTTAAGTATTATGATATGAGTGTGCTTTACATCCGGGTAAGGCCAATGTCGCGGCGGATGCACTTAGTAGGTTGTCCACGGGTAGTGTGTCTTTGGTTGATGACAGAAAGAAAGAATTGGCCAAGGATGTTCATTGACTTGCTGGCCAAAGATGTTCATTGACTTACTCGATTGGGAGTTCACCTTACGGATTCGACAGAAGGTGGTGTTATTATTCAGAATGGTTCCGAATCATCTTTGGTAGCTGAAGTTAAAGAGAAGCAAGACAGTGATCCTATTTTGCACCAGCTGAAGGGTGCAGTCCATCAACAAAGGGTAGAGGTTTTCTCCCAAGGGGGAGATAATGTGCTTCGATATCAGGGTCGATTGTGTGTTCCTGACATAGATATGTTGAGACAACGGATTTTGACAGAGGCTCATAGCTCCAGGTATTCTATTTACCCTAGTTCCACCAAGATGTACCGTGACCTATGAGAAGTCTATTGGTGGAATGGTATGAAGAGGGACATAGCAAGTTTTGTTGCTAAGTGTCCCAACTGTCAACAAGTGAAGGTAGAGCATCAGCGAATGGGTGGTATAACTCAGTATATTGATCTTCTTACTTGGAAATAGGAAGCTATCAATATGGATTTCATTACTAGTTTGCCTCATAATCGAAGGTAACATGATTCTATTTGGGTGATTGTCGACCTAATGACTAAGTTATCTCACTTCTTGGCTGTTAAGACTATGAATTCAGCATATGATTATGCCAAACTCTACATTTGCGAGATAGTCAAATTACATAGTTCTCCATTGTCTATCATTTCAGATAGAGGTACTCAGTTTACATCCCAATTTTAGAAGTCATTTCAGAAAGGTCTTGGTACTTAGGTACTCAGTTTACATCCCAGTTTTGGTACTCAGGTTCACCCACAGACGGATTGTCAGGAAGAGCATACCATTTAGACTTTGGAGGATATGTTGAGAGCTTGTGTGATTGATTTCAAAGGTAGTCGGGATAATCGCTTACCTCTTATCGAGTATACCTACAATAACAACATTCATTCTAGCATCCAGATGGCTCTTTATGAGGCACTTTATGGGCAAAGGTGTAGATCTCCAATCGGTTGGTTTGAGGTAGGTGAGGCAGTTTTGATTGGTCCAGATTCGGTTCATGAGACTATGGAGAAGGTTCAGATCATTAGGGAGAGGTTGAAGACCGCTCAGAGTCGACAAAAATCATATGCAGACGTGAGGAGAAGAGAATTGGAGTTTGAGGTTGATGATTGGGTATTTCTAAAGGTCTCACCCATGAAGGGTGTGATGAAATTTTGCAAGAAAGGGAAGCTTAGTCCCCTCTTTGTAGGTCCTTATTGGATTCTGAGAAGAGTTGGTAGTGTTGCTTATGAGTTGGATTTTCCAAAAGATTTAGAAGCGGTTCATCCAGTTTTCCATGTTTCCTTGTTGAAGAAGTGTGCTGGTGATCTGACCTTGATTGTTCCTTTAGAGGATGTGGGTGTGAAGGACAACCTTACTTACGAGAAAGTTCCCATGGAGATTCTTGATCATCAGATTTGGAGGTTGAGAAACAAAGAAGTCACTTCGTGTCATCCTTCCATCCGTAATCCTTGAGGATCAGAGGATCCTCATGACCCTAAGTCAGGACCACGAGTCAATAGGATGGTCCGTCGTTCTGAATCACAGACCGTAGAGTGACTCGTGGAGTTGAGTTTCAGTAAGCTCCCAGAAGTGGCACCTGAAATCACGAATCAGTTGACGATTCATCATTTCAGTTGACGGTCCGTAGACTGACCCATAGTCTCTGAAGCTGAGTCTTTTTATCAGTTTTCTTAATTAAATCTCAGGGGTATTTTTGTAATTATCTACCCTTCTAACTCTTAAGTAAGGTTGTTTTGACCATTTTTAGTAGGGTTTTATTCCCTAATAGCCTAAGCTCTTCTCATTCTAAGTCATTCTATTCCAAAAGAAGAAAGAACTCCTTCAAGCTCCAAGTTCAAGACTCCATTTCTTTTCATCTTAGATCAAGCAAGCTTCAATAAGGTATGTGGGTATTCAATAAGGGAATCATTTCACCGTTATGCCCAAAGCCCCATTTTTTACTTTGATTTATTTATTTATAAAATTAGAGTTCTTACTCAAATTGGGGAAAACTTATGGGTTTTGTTTTAAAGTACCAATTAATATTTTAGTGACACTTTTTTTAATCAATTCTAAAATGAATGATATCTTTCGAAATTTATTATTTAAAATTAATTTAAATTTAAATTTATTATTCTATTTTTAAAGATATGATTTATGATTTCCCCTTTCATTACCCATGTTTTAATTAAGATTCCTTGCATAATTTCAAAAGCCCATATGTTGATGATGAATTTTAGCATGACTCCATTGAATTGCATATTTTCAAGTGAAAATTGGCATGTTTAGATAACATGGCCTTATGTATTAAGAAATTGTATGGCTAATTCTTCAAGTTATGAATTTAGAAAGAAAGTTTGTTTTGAATCATGGCTATGCTAAGTTTTAAAGATTTTTAAGCATGAATTGCATGACATTAGATATGTCCTTATGATTAATGAAAGGTTTGGCATCTAGATATGTCTACCTAAGCTATGTGAATTGCATGGTATCAGATATACCCTTATGCTTTTCAAACAAAATTGGCATTAGATTATGTCATAAGTTTATGTGAGCTATATGTATATATTTTGGGAGTAGTATTTAGCAGCGAGTTGGATAGGGTGAGACTACCCTTAGTCCTAGAACTACGTGCCACTGTAGGTGCCCTTTATGGCTTATGACAGGGTCATGATATGATAAAGTTTTAAAATCTTTTTCGGTGTGGGTGCATGACACTGAACTCCATGTAGCTCATCATGGTTTATGTCGGTTAAGAGAAACTCCCGTATGAAGATTTAAGACTTATGCTTTTCTATTTCATGCTTTGAGCTTTAAACTATGAGATATACTTACGATACCTCTTTTATGCATGAACTCAGTTTTATTTACGTTTCAAGTATGTTTTTACCATATTTATGCATATCTCATATACTCGGTACATTCTATAGTACTGACGCATATCTTGCGCTGCATCCTCTTGATGATGCAGATTCAGGCTCGTGGCTAGACGACGTTGGATATACAGATAGTAGTTGTTGAATCCTCATCCTTCAAGGGCTAACATTATTGTAGTTACTTTGTTTATCTTTCTTTCATATTCTCGAGTTAGTTGGGGTCTTGTCCCATCAACTCTTATGACAGTTTAGAGGCTTCAGACATAGTTAGATTTGTATTTCGTGTTTGGTTTTGATACTTCTTAGACCTTGTTTTTATTTAGTCATGGTTGTCTGCCTTCACTTAGTATGCTTTCACTATGTTTTCTTATGAATGTCTGAGTATTCTATGACCAAGGGTTAACTTGGGGCACTTGTGGTCCCGGGTCCCGTGTTACGCCTAGGGGGTAGTCCCGAGGCGTGACAAGCAATGCTTAAGGAGGAAATAGTCATTCAATCCCAAATGAATATCCTGCTTATCCCTAAGTATACATTAAAAGACAACGACAAGTCCTACTTGATCCCATTCTGAGAGTTCAGATATTAATGGATACTTACATGAGGGTCAAGCATATGGTATCTAAGTTGCATGTATTGAATATCTTTCTGAGCGTGAGCGTCTTCTCAAACATCCTAAGATCTAAAATGCTTTTATTTGAGTATGAAATAAGACTTTATTTTTGGTGAGGACACTTGAAACATGAGGATAGAAATAATTTAAACTCTTGATTGGAGCAAGACAAATATATCTTTTAAATACTTAAGTATATTTGAAGTACAATTTGAAACTATAGGAATCACTTCTAAGTTGATCCCAATTTTTTTGAAAGTAATTGATGGTGTCACATGTATAATACTAATTATTTGTATCAACGGAAGTCAAGACATGTTCAATCAATGTATTGGTTTTTCTCTACTCATTCTCCAATATTATTTTTTTGTAAAAAATACTCTTCAAAAATAATTTTTTTTTGTGTTTCTGTATGAACCACGTTTGACTTGATTCTTGCAATGAAAAGATGCGTAGGCAGTCCTGCAACAGGGCTCAATCTCACTAAATAAAAATTTATGTCCCCAAAAAATGAAAAAAAACTTGGGCATTTTATTATTATTTTGTTTTTACAAACAATAATTCAAAAAAAAAATCAAGTTCCAGTATATCAATACTAGGACAATTTTTTTCTTTAAGAGAAAAAACATTCTTCATGCTTTCACAGAGAACAAATACCCTAGTGACGTTTTTAGGGAACAAACACCCTAGTTGCATTTTGACCTCAGGAAACAAACATCCTAGTTGCGTTTTGACCTCAGGGAACAAACACCCAAGAGGTTTTCGAAAACAAACACCCTATCTTCTTTCAGCACAGAGAATAAACACTTTAGTTGCATTTTGACCTCAGGAAACAAACATCCTATCTTTCTTTAGCATGGGGAACAAATATCCTAGTGGCATTTTGACGTAAGGGAACAAACACCTTAGTGACATTTTAGGAAACCAAGACCCTATCTTCTTTCAACATATGGAATAAACACCCTAGTTGCATTTGGTCTTAGGGAACAAACACCCTAGTGGCATTTTAGGGAACAAATACCCTATCTTTTTTAACACAAAAAATAAACATCCTAGTTGCATTTTGACATTGGAAACAAACACCCGAATTTGATTTTAAAGGAACAAACACTCTATCATCTTTCATTCTTAGAGAATTCATATTGTATTTGCATATCTATTTGCATTTTACTTTTTTGGCACAACTAATTCATATTCATATCAATAACTCAAAAAAATCATAATTCAACTGGGGCAAAAAAAATCGTGTTGTGTATCTTTGGGATTTAGCATAGCCCGATCTTTTTGGACAATGAAATTTATTTTTAGTAGAACGATCCTCCTTACAAATGGGACTAGCAGGACCCTCCTGAATAATGAAATTTAGGACTAGCAGGACCCTCCTGGATAATGAAATTTATTTTTAGTAGCAGGACCCTCCTGAAAAATGGGACTAACAGGACCCTCTTGGACAATGAGATTTAGCGTAGTAGGACTCTTATGGATAATGAAATTTATTTTTAGTAGCAGGACCCTCCTAAAAAATGGGATTACCAGGGTTGGATAATGGAATTTAGCGTAGCGGGACCCTCCTGAATAATGAGATTTATTTTAAATAGCAGGACCCTCCTGGACAATGAGAATTATTTTTAGTAGAAGAACCCTCCTGGAAAATGGGATTAGCAGGACCCTCCTGGATAATGGGATTTAGCATAGCAGGACCCTCCTGGATAATGAGATTTAGCGTAGCAGGACTCTCCTGAAAAATGAGATTTGTTTTTAGTAGAAGGACCCTCCTGAAAAATAGGACTAGCAGGATCCTACTGGACAATGAGATTTATTTTTAGTAGCAGGACCCTCCTGAAAAATAGGACTAGCAGAACCCTCCTGCAAAATAAGATTTACTTTAGTAGCAGGACCCTCCTGAAAAAATGGGATTTAGCGTAGCAGGACCCTCCTGAATAATGAGATTTATTTTTAGTAGTAGGACCCTCTTGAATAATTAGATTTATTTTTAGTAGCAGGATCTTTCTAAAAAATGGGATTTAGCAGTAGCAGGACCCTCCTGGAAAATGGAATTTGGAGTTGCAGGACCCTCCTGAAAAATGAGATTTACTTAGTCATTTTCTTTTCTCCTAGGATAAACACTTCATAGTATGAGATTTTTATTTTCTTTTTTTCCTAGGATAAATATTTCTTAGTCTGAGAATTTTTATCAAAGATTATAGTTGCTACTAACTCACAATAAATTTTCAGTGCAAACTGGGGCGAAGAATTTTATTTATTTCTTTTTTTTGTTTGTGATTGCTTGCAGGTTTTCTACACAAAGCATGAATTTGATATCTAAGAATAAAGTTTCAGCTTCCCGAAATATTCAATCTCAAAGACAACAAGAGTATGCTTTGTCTAAATGTTAGTGTGGTCCAACATCCTGAGATGTGTTTCTTTTCAACTACTGATCAAGAAGAAAGTATCCAAAATTATTCTACAAACTATTACTTGGAAGAATGTCAACAACTCATGTCCAAGTTTCAAGTTCAAGTCTCAAATCTGAATTCAAGATCAAACTTTGAGATCAAGGTACCCATCAAAAGAGGGTGAGGTGACAGCTAAAGATCAAAAGTGAAGATTTAAAGAAAGATTCAAGACATACAGAGTAGATATGATCTTGTATTTTTTTTTCTTTTTTATTGTATTTTTTCATTTCTTGATGTAAAAGTAGGAGCCACGAACCAAAAATTCAACGCGACCTCATTTGACTCTCCAACTCATCACTCCATCTCCTTGAACTACACGTGACTTGATTTTCTTATAACTTGGAATATGTAGGCTGTCCAAAATCAGGGCTCGATCGCACTTTTTTCCTTTTCTTCTTTCTTTCAAATAACGGTCGTATCAAACTAGTCTCGTTGTCTACTTCTTTATCTGAAAACTCTGTCTTTTCAGTCAAAAAGGGACAAACTGTAGACACGTGATTTTTGACCTTTCATGACTTTTAACTCCCTTTTAGCTTTAAATATTTATTTTAAGTTTAATCTTTATTCTAATTTTTAGTAGGTTTTATTTAAAATGGTGAAAAAATATTTCAAAAAATAGGGTTACGTTTTAGGATAAGTTTTATTTATACTTTTAAAAGGAAAAGAAAATTTTCAAAAAATATGTTTTCTTTTAATTTATATTTTTATAAATAAACTAGTGATTTTAATATATTCTTAATTACTTTTTTTTGGACTAGCTATTTAACTTTTTTATATTTTATTAATATAAAATAAATTAGTTAATATTTCTATTCATTATATTTTATTTTTTCATCTTTCAAAATAAAAACTAAAAATATTAAGTAAGCAAAAGAAAAAAAGACTCCTAAAAATACTAACCTAGCCAACCTAAACTACTCTAACACCCGCACTATCCTAAAACTTTCCATTCACCTGTACACCCCCCAATTCCCCATTATCCCTACAACACACATCACACACATTCCACACGTCCCTACCCCAATTTCCAACCTACACACATGCACATATACGTTATATAACACACCCACACACAGATATCGACACACAATTAGAGGAGAAACAGATAGAGAAAGAAACCAAAAAGATAGAGAAAATAGTAGTGAGAAACAGAAGCAAAAACAGATAGAAAAAAAGCAGACGAGGGACGAAGCAAAAAAAAACGAACGAGCAAAAGAGGAAAACGGAGAGTATTCTTCAAGGTTTGTGGGTTAGAGTTTGAGTATTGGTCCCTGTTTTGAGTTTTCGGTGAGGGCATTCTTGCTCCTATTTTCACTTTATTTTGTCACAAATATTTTTATTCTATTCCTTTCTATTTATTTTATGCAATCTTATTGTGAGTTAAAGCATGAACAAATTTATATAATTTATTTTATGTATTATTTACTATGTAAAGCTGATTATTTATGTGAAGTTTTATTATGAGTTTGTACGTTTAGTTATTCGAGCACCTATATATCTATGCAAGATTTGAAGTTTACCGTGATCCATTGTTGAGGTCCATTTTTCATACCACTTTCTCGTCAACTTTTTTCAAGGATTTTTGTTGAATGAACACGACCTGCTTGTTTGTTTTTCCTGTCAAGTAATTTGTTTTTTTTGATTTTACCATTATTGAGATTTGTTTTGTTTATAATTAAATCTTGTTAGCTCAGTTTTAGTTGAAATGTAAAATATATGTTTGAATGTTTTGATATGAGTATGGAGTTAAAAAAATGCAACGTGGGTTGTTTAAAATAAATTTGCTAATCACATAATGGGTGGTCAAAATACTTGTCATGAATTTAAATTAGTTTATTCTCTTAAAAAAGAAGATTAATAAAAGTTAACCAAGTTAATTTTTCTAATAGTAAGCTCTATCCGTTTCCATTTGCATTGATTTCGGCTGTTCGTTATTCATGTACTCTAGAACTCTTGATTTTTATTAGCTTTCTTATGTGATGTTTTCTCTGAGTATAAATTTTTTTGTTAAAATATTTAGTTCGAGGTTCTGCGTGTATGTGGGAATTGTAGCAAGTATTTATGTTAGTATGTTTGTTAACTTTTTCAGGCACAAACAAATATTTAGGGCCCGAATTTAATCATTGTGAGGTAGCAAGTTGAGTTACGGATTTATTCAGAACTTATTAAAAATGATTAAAAGAAATGAATGAATAAAACAGAAAATGAATTATCTCAAATTGACAAGAGACAAACAAATGCCTCTAATGCTAGACGAGCTGAAAAAAAAGAAAATAAATTATCTCGAATTGACAAGAGAAAGACAAATGCCTCTAACGCTAGACGAGCTTTAAGGAAAATTAATAAAATAAATAATAATAATAATAATAAAAAAAAAAAAAATTTCGATTAAGAATGCGGTTATGCATTATTTTCTTGAGATGCTTTAAAAATAAATAAAGAATTAATTAAATAATAAAAATAAAATTCAAGGATGCGGTAACGCACCTTGGCCAAATTATTAATAACTAATTTTCATTAATTTAGATCAAGAATGCAGTTACACATCTAGGTTGAGACCAATAAAAGTTCAACAAATAGAAATAAAGGCAAATCTCCGCCTATAACACAAACTTATCCAAAAATAATTTAAGCTAAGTATAAGTTGATAAAAATGACCGTGCTAGAACCACGGGACTCGAGGAGTGCCTCATACCTTCCCCTCGGTCAACATAATTCCTTACCTGATCTTTTATTTTCACAGATAAAAAATTAAGAGTCATTTCATTTTTATTAGGGATTCACAAGCTGACTTGAAACACTATCAAAACTCAATTTCAAATGGCGACTCTGAACAAATAAATAAAATAATTACTATTCAATACCATCACTTCATTGGAAAAACTTTCTTCATCAAAAAAAGGGTGTGACACTCCAGATCAGTTTGTCGTTGTTGTCCTAATCTTGAGGAATGTAAGATTCTTTGATAATGCAAAGTAATCCCTCATTTACAACAAAGGAGAGATTGGAGAGGTCCCAACTCCAATTGTTAAGGAGGTTTAGGATGGTGAGGTTGTGTTCTCCTTTGTTGTAGGGGCCATGGATAAAGTTCCTGATGGGTCCAAGGTTGGGTATCCAGGAGTCTTCAAGAATCTGATTCTATGACCTTTGCCTACTATCCATCTGGAGCCCTTCTTGTAGATGTTCCATCCTTACATGATATATTTCCATGTTTTAGAGATAGTGTTTCTAGAATTAGTGGTTCTCCTATTGTGACAATATTTGAAGTAGAGTATTCTAGCCCATAAAGATTGAGCATTACTGAAAGCTCTCCAGGAAAGGCTAGTGTGAAGGGCCTAGTTCTTGACTTCACCCTTCTGAACACCTAGCCCTTCATTTCTTTTTGATTTAGTGATGGTGTTCCATCCTAAGAGATGGATCTTTTTCTTATCAGAAGTTGTTCCCCAAATGAAATTCCTATTAATGTGATTCATTGCTTTGGTAGTTTATACATGCAATTGGATATATTTCATTACATGGGAGGGGATGCTACCTAGGAATGATTTGGTTAGGATTGTGCGCCCTTTCAGGTTGAGAAACTTAGTTTTCCAGCCACTAAACTTGGTTTGCATATTATCAATGATGAACTGAAAATCACTTTGTACAGGTCTAGAGTGGAAGATTGGGAAGCCCAAGTACTTGCAAAGGTATTGCCAGCCTGTATGCTTAGAATGGTGGAGCACATGTATAAGTTGTTGGTAGCTCTGTTGCTGGAGAAGAATACCTTGGAATTGGTCAAGTTCATCTTTTGTCCAGATGCTTTGCAGATTCTCCAAGGATTTTAAGGATAGAGGAACATCTTTAGGGATTAGTAGAAGAGAATAAGGTGAGGTCATCATCAAAGAAGAGGTGGGAGATTTTTGGTCCAAAGATAGAGATGCCATTTGGGACCATATTTTCTCCTTGACAACTTTTTCAGTAGCTTTAGAAAGTCTTTCCATGTAGATGATGAAAATGTAGGAGAGATAGGATCTCCTTGCCTAATACCTCTAGAGCGAGTGAAGTACTCCATTTTGGATCCATTAATTAGGACAGAGATAGATGAGGTAGTAATGCAGGACATAATGAGTTTGGAGATGTCAAGAGGAAAGTTGAAATAACCTAGAGAATCTTTTATGAAGGACCACTCTAGCCTATCAAAGGTTTTCTCAAGGTTAATTTTTAGGATCATGTTGGCCTTGATCCCTTTCACATTACAAACTGAAGATGATAATTTGCGATAAATGAAGGTTACTAATTGACTCGATATGTGGTGCCTCTCCTAAAGTCCTTTAATTTAAAACACCAACATGAATTATGGTGCGGGTGGTATATTCCTAAATAATGATACCATTTTTTGAGGCTCTCTTTCAAGTAAGGAAGCTTGCGTGAATAGGGCCTACGATGTGAGGGAGAAAAGTTTTTGTCCTAACACCTATAATCTTAGTGACAATTTTGTAACCAGTGTTACAAAGACCTATTGGTCTAAAGTTTTTTAGCATGGTGAAATTTTGGCACTAGGGAATTAGGCAAAATGGTGTTTTCCTCCTTGCAGTAGTTTATAGTCTTGGTCTTGACCTTATTCCAATACTTATGGTAAAACATGGGATGCAGGCTATCAGGACCAGGATCTTTCAAAGTTTTGAAGGATTTTAGTGACACAAGGATTTCATTGTCAAGTAGCAGGGTGTCTAAGATGATGGCCTAATTAGTATGAAGGGTGTGGAGTTCCTGATTTCCTTTCCTCACATGCATGCTAGAGCTTAAGTGGTCAGTCTATTATAGATTACCAAAGAAGCTATTAATTTGGTGTTTAATGGATTCTTGGTCATAATACAAGTGACCAACTTCATCTTTTAAGGCAAGGATCATGTTTCTTTTTCTTCTGTTGATGGTTAAGGTGTGGAAGAATTAGGTATTAGAATACCATCACTTAGCTAGTTAATTTTGGACATGATTTTCTAGAACTTTTTTTCACACCTAAGGAGAGAGTCATATTCAGTAATAAGTTCCTTGTCACGCCTCGAGGCTAGACCCTAGACGTAACACGGGACCTAGGATCACAAGTGACCCCAAGCTAACCCTGAGTATGGAATATCACAAGCATTCTGAAATAACTCTAAACAAGCGAAAGCATAACTAAATAAAGAATATATTCTAAAGAGAATTCAACTAAAAATAACTGAGATAAATAACTGTCTAAAAAGTAGAGCAACCCAAATTAACTGAGTCTGACTCTACGTCTGAAAGCCTCTAATACAAATGAGCTGCTGGGACAAGCCATCAGCTAACTCTAAATATCAAATATAAGGACAAACGGACTAACTCAAAAGCATGTAAACGATATGTCCTCGGATGATGAGGACTCACCACTGACTGTTGCTCATATGGCACCAGGGCGAGCTAATCACGAGGCTAAAGCTGAGAACCTAAACCTGCATCATGATAGGTGCAGCATATAGAGTATGTGTCAGTACTTCAGATGTACTGAGCATGAGGGATATGCAAAGCTTACCAAATGCGTACACATGCTTAAATACTGATAAAATGTTTATACTGGACTGAACTATAGTACATAGGCCCAAAATATAATCATTCATAAAAGCTGAAATGCAAGAGTAATCTGAAAAAATACTGAAAGCTGAAAGTAAACATAAGTTGAGGGCCTGAGGTACTTTACTAAAACTCATACTATGGGAGAGTCTATTAACCGACAGAAATCACGTGAGCTAAACATGGTGTCCGATGTATACGTTCCATCAAGAGGACCCAATATTCCTTGCCAGGGTATAAAGGCATGGCTGATGTGATCACTAGTTCAGAGGCCCAACTAAGGGGCTAAATAACCTATGGTGTCACGTAGTTCTGGGACTTGAGTCCCAAACTGAACACTAATAGCTCATTTAAAACTGAGGATTCTGAATTTCTGAGACGGAGCTAGCTGGTCTGAAGTCACTATATTTCTGAAATACTGCAGTAACTTGAAATCTGACTGAATTCTTGTTTTTAACTCAAAACTAGTAGTCTAGGCTAAATTTTGAGGAAAAACTAATACTTTAGAAAATGCTACAACTTAGGGCTAAATTCACAGTTTGTCATGTCATGGTGAAAACTCATGCAAATCAGTAAAACATAATACAATTCATATAAAACGTGATACAAATCATGTAGGAATCATAAAGAATAAATACTGAAATAATTTGCATAATTGGGTAAGAACCCTAATCTTTAAAATTATGAATATTTGAAGAAGAGGTTGGAGTTTTGGGCATAGGGGTGAACTAAACTCTTACTGAATACCCACATACCTTCTAAAAGAAGATTCTTCAAGAAAATCTGAAGTTGAAGATTGGAGGAGAAAGCCCTAGGTCTGAAATTTGGAGAAGAACACTCTTTTTTCTTCTTGAAACCGACTTGGGAGAAAATCTGACTTGTTTAGGGATTTTTGACTTAATAAAATAAGACTAAGGCTATTTATAATTGGAGGTAATCTCAAAATGAAAGGTCTAACATACCCCTGAGAAAATAAATTAAAAACTATTGGAAAATTCGTGACTCGATTCCACGGATAGATTCCACGGTTCGTGGAAGCTTCCATGACTCATGGAACCCTATAGTGGTTCTTGGGCCCTTTTTCCTGACTGCAGGTCTGGTAACCACGAGCCAGATTCGCGGATCATGAAAGCATCCATGGCTCGTGGAACCTGCTCGTGGTTCCTGAGGGATTTGATAACCCTCAAGTCTGAGTTCCACGAGTGGAATCCACGACTCATGGACTATTCCACGGTCTGTAGTTCCAACTCCTGAACTTGACCCCAACTTGGTGGACTCTGACTGAGTTCCACGGAGGCTTTACACGACTCGTGAACCCTTCCACGGTCCATGGAAACCATCCGTGGCTCCAACTGAGACTTGGAAATATTCTATTTTTTCTTATTTTTCTAAGCTGGTTCTAGGCTTAGAATTTCTAGGGTGTTAAAATATCTCCCCCTTGGGATCATTCGACCCCGAATGAAGACTAAACAAGCTGAGTTTGGAGGGAAACAAATGCAATGCCTACCAACTGAGTGCTAGAAGCTGATATTTGACTGAATTTTGTTCTAAGGATATGTAAACATTCTGAAAATGCCGGAATAACTAAGGAAACATAATAAAAGGACTGAGAGTAAATTGAGGAATTTGGGGAGAAACTATTACCTCAAGCCGAAGCTGAATCAAAAGGGAAGAAGTGGGGGTACTTTGTCCTCATGGCTGCTTCTACTTCCCAAGTATCTCCCTCAACTGACTGGTTCCTCCAAAGAACTTTTACTGAAGCGACTTCCTTGTTTCTCAGCCTCCAAATCTAACGATCAAGAATTTGAACTGGGACCTCTTCATAAGAGAGACTATCCTTTACACCCATGCTTTCTAAGGGCACAACTAAAGCTGGATCACCAATGCATTTCTTCAACAAGGATACATGGAAGACTGGGTGCACCGATGCTAAGTCTGCGGGCAACTCCAACTCATAAGCCAACTTGCCAACTCTCCTCAGAATCCTGTAAGGACCCACATATCAGGGACTAAGCTTCCCCTTCTTACTGAACCTCATCACCCCCTTCATGGGTGACACTTTAGAAACATACAGTCATCAACCTCAAATTCTAACTCTCTTCTCCTCACTTCTGCATAGGACTTATGATGACTTTGAGTTGCCTTCAACCTTTCTCTAATAAGCTGAACTTTTTTCATAGTGTCATGGACTGAATTTGGACCTATCAAAGTTGCCTCACTAACCTTAAACCAACATATAGGTGATATACACCTCCGCCCATAAAGTGCCTCATACAGAGCCATCTGAATTCTAAAGTGAAAACTGTTATTATAGGAAAACTCTATAAGAGGTAAGTGATCATCCCAATTACCTTTAGAGTCAATTACGCAAGCCCTCAACATATCCTCTAAAGTCTGAATAGTACACTCTTCCTGACCATCTGTCTGTGGGTGAAAAGATGTGCTAAGATTAACTTGCGTACCAAGACCCTTTTGAAATTACCTCTAAAACTGAGATGTGAACTGAGTACCCCTATCTGAGATGATGGATAAGGGAACTCTGTGCAACTTGACTATCTCCCAGATTTAGGGTCTGGCATAGTCCTCAGCTGAATTAGTAGTCTTGACATCTAAGAAGTGGGCTGACTTAGTCACCCTGTCTACAATCACCAAAATAGAATCATGTTGCCTACGAGTATGACGTAGGACTATAATGAAGTCTATATTGATGACCTCTCACTTCTAAGTAGGAATTTCCATCTCCTGGTTCATACCACCTGGTCACTGATATTCTACCTTCACTTGCTGATAGTTAGGACACTTAACCACAAAATCAGCAATGTCCCTCTTCATACCATTCTACCAATAGACTTTCTGTAGGTCACTATACATCTTGGTGGCATCAGGGTGGATAGAATACCTGGAGCTATGAGCCTCTGCCAAAATATTCTTCCTCAAATCACCTATATTCGGAATACATAGTTGGCCCTAATAACGAAGTACACCATCTTCCCCTTGGGAGAAAACCTCTACTCTCTACTATTGGACAACACCCTTCAACTGTAGTAAGATGTGATCACTGTCTTGCTATTCCTTCACCCCGGCTACCAATGAAGACTGACCCATTCTGAATAATGACACCACCTTCTGATGAATCCATAAGACGAACCTCTAACCGAGTAATCCTGTGAACATCCTTGGACAATTCTTTCTCTCTTTCCTCAACCTGTGACACACTACCCATGGACAACCTGCTAAGTGCATCAGCTACTACATTGGCCTTATCGAATGGTAAAACACACTCATGTCATAGTCCTTGAGGAGCTCTAACCACCTTCTCTGATGAAGATTCAACTCCTTCTAAGTGAGCACATATTGAAGGCTCTTATGGTCAGTAAACACATCTACATAGACACCATAAAAGTAGTGTCTCCAAATCTTCAAGGCAAAGACCACTGCTGCTAACTCAAGATCATGAGTCGGGTAGTTATTTTCATGAGTCTTAAGCTATATTGAGGCATATTTAATGACTTGACCATGCTACATTAGAACATAACCTAGGTCAACTCTAGATGCATCACAATATACTACGAAACCATTTGAACCCTCTGCCAGAGTCAGAACTGGGGTTGTGGTCAATCTAGTTTTTAACTCTTCAAAGTTTCTCTCACACCCATTTGACAACTGAAACTTAACCTTCTTCTGAGTCAACCTGGTCAATGGAGAATCTATGGATGAAAACCCTTCAACAAATCTCTTGTAGTAACCAGCCAAACCCAAAAAGCTCCTAATGTCTGTCGGAGAAGTGGGTCTAGGCAAATTCTTTACTGCCTCTATCTTCTGAGAATCCACTTGAATACCCTTCTTAGACACTACATGACCCAAAAAGGCAACTCATTGCAATTAAAACTCGCACTTACTGAATTTGGCAAATAACTGGCGATCCTTATAAGTTTGCAGCACTACTCTTAAATGATTAGCATGCTCCTCCTTACTCCGCGAGTAGACTAGAATATCATATATAAAGACAATAACTAACATGTCCAAATACTTCTTGAACACCCTATTTATCAAGTCCATAAAAGATGTAGGAGCATTCGTTAGTCCAAAAGACATAACCAGAAATTCGTAGTGACCATACCGAGTTCTGAAGGCTGTCTTCAGAATGTCACATTTTATAACTCTAAGCCAATGATAACCAGATCTGAGGTTGATCTTAGAGAAGTAGCTGGCACCCTGAAGCTGGTTGAATAGGTCATCAATCCTAGGGATGGGATACTTATTCTTGATTGTAACTTTGTTCAACTGACGGTAGTCTATGCACATCCTGAGGGAACCGTCTTTCTTATGCATGAAGAGAACTGAAGCACCCTATGGATAGATTCTAGGTCTGATGAAACCCTTATCTAGGAGGTCTTTGAGTTGTTCTTTCAACTTCTTAAGCTTAGTTGGAGCCATTATGTATGGAGGAATAGATATGGGCTGCGTATCTGGAAGAAGGTCTATCCCAAAGTCAATCTCCCTCTCAGGAGGGACTCTGAGCAGATCCTCAGGAAATGGCGTCAGTACATAAAATGTACGATATGTAAATAGTTGAATAATATAAAAGGCTTATACTAAAGTACTGAGCTGATATGAGTAAACTGAATATAGACTGAAATGAAGTCAAATGAACAGTAAAACATGCATTTGTAACTTTAACATCAAGGCCTTTACAACTTAAAGTATGCATAAAAACAAATACTAAAAATGTAACTTTAGTTTTTTAGGGAGTTTCTTTAATCGACCACCATCACGTGAGCCTCATGATGGTACAACATCTTAACCACATTGCCAGAGCCATTCTATACCTTACCAGGGTATTGAACGAAACTTAACTTATGGATCCAAATCTGAGTCCTTACCAGGGGCAAACTGAGGAGTTTCCCAAACCAATGGCATAATCCTATCCTACGCCGATATGTATAGTCTTGGGGTTTGGATTATCTGAACCCTTACCCATATCGGTGCTCAATACTACTCCCTAAATAATGCAATAATGCTCAATAACTTAAAGATGTCCCACTTTAAGGGAAAAAGCTGATAATCTCTTTCTTTGAGATTATGCTCAATAATACTTCTTAAGAACTGGACTTTGCTTGCTTTAAAGCTGACTTTTCTTTCTTTAAAATTGACTTTGCTTTCTATCTGAAATCATCCCTTTGAAGCTAAACTAACCTGACTTAAACTCTTGCTTGAAATACTTTCTTAAAACTTAAAAATTACTTTTCTACAGTTTACAAGACAAACCGTTCTTCAGAAAGATGCACCATTCTTTCTCCCATAGAAACATGGGAAGAGATATTCTTTTAAGGTCACTCTATGGTTCATTCTATGGAGCATTTTTGGGAACTATGGTCCATAGAAGTTACCATAAATCTGGGAACAGTCTGCAATATCTTTTTGAGTATTGTTTAAGTGTTGGTTCATAATTCGAGGTGTTATAATATCTCACCCTTAAGATCATTCATGCTCGAATGAAGGTCAAACTAGAGTGAAAAGACAAAAGAAAGACAACTCAACTATTCTCTTTTGAACTGAACTTATTATCAAGGTCTAAGTTATACTAGTCTCAAGATCATAACCACTTATAGGAATACACAAGGCATAAACATAAACGCAAAAACTAAAACCCTCAAACACAAGGTATAAGTGCTGAATCTGAAATAAAAGAAGGGTCATAACCTTCAGTATCTTCTTCCCGAGGAGTAGATATGGATATCTAACTTTTATATTCTCTTTGGCTTCCCATGTAGCTTCTTCAACAAACTGATTTTTACACAAAACTTTTACTGATGCTACCTCCTTGGTTCTAAACTTATGAACCTGATGATCAACAATCTTAACAACAACCTCTTCATAATACAAATTGTCCTTCACCCCAAAACTTTCTATAGGAACAATGAGTGAGGGGTCATCTACTAACTTCTTAAGCATATAAATATGAAACACCGGATGAACTGTTGCTAACTCTATGGGTAACTCTAACTCATAGGCTACTTTACCAACTCTCTTCTAAAACCAATACAGACCAATATAATAAGGACTAAGCTTCCCTTTCTTCCCAAAATGTAGGAATGAAGGTGCTCTTGGCTCGACATCATTGCTTCTGTTTTATTAGAACCCTTATTTTTTGTTGTCTTGAAATGTAAATAGTCCATGATATAGCTCGAGTAGAAAGTATTAATTTATTTATCAAGGCAAGGGTCTAGGGTTAATGCCAATCAATAAAAAAATTGAAATAAATTCATAAATATATCTTAGGCATGGAAATAAAAAGAATCTAATTTAAGCAAGTTTCAAATTCAAAAATTTATTGGAATTGATCAAAATTTTCTGATCCAAAGTGTTTCACAAGGGAATCCATCGTCTTGTAGGATTCTTTCATTGAAATCACAAAAGGGGTATGTTGCTGCCATTCATGACACCCTTCATAGGTGAAACCTTCAAGTAGACCAAATCATCAACTTCAAACTCTAAGTCTCTTTGCCTTATATCAGAATAGGACTTCTAGTGGCTCTGCGCAGTCCTAAAGCTTTCTTGAATAGTCTTAACCTTTTCCATAGCCTGGTGAACTAAATATATCCCTATAAGTTCTACTTTATAAACATATCATACCAATTGATTAAAGATCTACACCTTTGCTCATAAAGATCCTTATAAGGAGCCATCTGAATAGTAGAGTGATAGTAGATGTTGTACGCAAACTCTATGAGAAGTAAATGATCATCCTAATTCCTTTTGAAGCCAATAACATAGGCTTTTAGCATATCCTCAAGAGTCTAGATAGTGTGCTCCTCCTGGCCATCTATCTGTGGATGAAAAGCGGTACTAATGCTCACTTTCAAACCCAAACCTTTCTAAAATGACTTTCAAAAATAGGGAGGTGAACTGAGCACCCCTATCTAAAATAATGGATAATAGAACTCCATGAAGTCTAACACTCTCTCGAATGTACAATCTAGAATAATCCTCAACTAAATCTATAGTCTTTACTGGCAAGAAATGAGCTGACATGGTCATTCGATCTACAGTTACCCATATTGAGTCATACTATCATCGAGATTGTAATAGACCGGTGATAAAATCCATATTGATCATCTCCCACTTTCACTCAGAGAGGGCTATGTTCTGAGCAATGCACCTGGCCTTTGGTGCTCAACATTAACTTGCTGGCAATTTGTACATGTCACGACCCAACCTACTAGGCCGTGCGAGCACGTACTCTAATCCACCTAGAGAGGAGAACCCTTACCACCCTAACCAACAAGCAAAGGAAAAAAGAACATAAATCATGAAATAAAACTCTTTTTAATACATGGAACTTCCTTTACAAAAGTTAGAAGACTAAACTCCCACCATAGAAGCAAAAGTAGGAGTTGTTGGAGAATCACCGTTATCCTGAACCTGTGAAACATCACAAACCCTGCAACCAGACTATACAAAAAAAGGTATAGCAAGAGTAGAATCAGTACAAACACATGTATTGGTAGGCATTATCGGTCGACACAAATCCACTCCTACCATCAGATAAGAAATCAAGGTAATTACATGAGTTAAACACGCAGACCCTTTTAACATCCACCTTTATCAAAACCCACTTCGGGACCAACCTTCCTATGCCTTAGACTTCCCAAGTCACCTTAACCCTTAGACTTCTCAAGTCACCTTGACACCTAGACTTTCAGAGTCATATTAACCCTTAGAATTCCCATGTCACATTTATCACCTAGAGTTCTCAAGTCACACTTACCATTAGACTACCCAAGTCACATTTATCACCTAGACTTCTCAAGTCACACTTATCATTAGACTTTCCAAGTTACATTTATCACCTAGACTTCCCAAGTCACACTTACCATTGCAAACATCTATGCCCATACCCGTACTACCATTTTCATACCCAAGTCAACTGCTATGACTCAACAACCCGGAGTAAACCCCACTACCTGGTGACGTAGACCACACCCGTCTTACTGTCACCTACTAGTACAAACTTCCCCCAACTACCCCCAGGGCTATACTCAACAAGTAAAAACAACCAACATCATAACCAGATGACAAGTCTAATTCTTAGCTTATCAACCGCATGTAATAAGTCTAACCGACCTTAACAATTCTTAGTGACAACAACATATAACCTTTTTACATAACCCGAACCAAATAAGGATCCCTAGGACATCATCTACGCCAATAACATGCGACCCCAATTCATAGAAGAACCACCTTGTCACTTAAGCACACTCACCCGACCTTTCAAGGACCAACCATGCACCAAATAATAATAAATCTCGACCCTCTCAGGAACCCAACATGCAAAGAATAAATAGTACACCCGTACTGAGTAAAGCAGTATAAAATATAGTAATATTGACATTTATCCTTTTTATATAGCCCGGACCCACCCTAGGATCCCCTCTAAATAACACCTAAGTGTTAACATGCAAACCGGTCTACACCAAGACCAAACTAACGAATCAATAAAATAATAACCCGGCCTCTCAAGGACCATATGCACAATCTTAATTCATAAACACAATCCGGTCCACTAAGGGAGTCGTAATTAAAAATACAGCAATACAATAAAGTAAACTTGTACCAGACATGGTATCCGAGCCAACTAAATAGTAACCTGTACCAGGCGTGGTACCCAAGCTAACCAAATAGTAACCTGTACCAGGAGTGGTACCCGAGCCAACCAAATAGTAACCTGTACCAGGCGTGGTACCCAAGCCAACCAAATGTTACACAAAAATCCAATAGTCAACAACAATGAACAACAACACACTTGTAAACCAACAAGCAACAACAACTAGTTCATTTCACAAGACTGACAACCGGACCATTAGACATTCATAAATCATTCCTTAAGCATGCAACTCATACAACACCAAAAGATAATACATGTAAACCTATCACATATTAGGGACCCATAACTATCACCTAAGTGTTCAATATGTTATCCCGATCTATACTAAGACCAATCCCACACTTAAGTTCAACTACCCGGCCTCTCACAGGCCAAAATACAATTATACCAGTTTTAATTATTAACCCAGTCCACTCATGGGACCATCAACAAATATGACCAATAATGCATGATTAGACCCGCCCAAACACTAATACCTGGCTCATCATTTTAAACACATATAATTATTTTCATCTAATCCGGACTCTTTCCCTGAAAAGTAAGTGCGTTCTAGGAGTTTCACCCCTGATAATATAGACTCCGGACCCTGCTTGTTCATCTCATTTACCTTATTTAAATATTCTCGGGAACCCACTACAACTTAGCAATTCCCTCATCCCACGAATATTTACGGTTCCCCGAACCTATCCAACCATTTAGTTTTCTGGAGTCTAGCATCCCACACTATCTAACAAGTAAAAGTTTACACTCAAATGAACATGTCGCTCCGACCCTATCATTCCCTATTCAATCAATAGCCAGACCAATACAATAATCCTTCAAACTCCGTGCCCAAAGGCCTAAAATATGAATTCTCTTGTCAATCTACAAAACAGTATCAAATGGAAACAGGTCAAAAGTCTACTCAACGAAAAACCTAGCCTACATGGACGCCAAGCAACCGCATAATGCAGATTCATGCTCTGTGAAGGCTTTCCTTGATGGATGATACGCCTGAAATCCATGGTTTTGCATTCTTTCAGCCTGAATCCCTCCTTCCCATGGTTCCCAAGCTTTGGAGTAGGCTAGGAGGGTTTTTGGAGCAACCCTCATCTATTTTTGACTAAAGAAGAGAGAATGGGATTATAAAACCCATTTTTGGGCTTTCTTGTTCCATCATTCCGCTATAGCGGACTGCCAACCGCTACGTCAGTACCCCTATAGCGACCTAACTCCCTCTACAACAGACTCAATTTTTCAGCATGGACAGTCTTCAGTAAAACAGTCATAACTTTTTACTCTGAAAGCAAATTGACAAACGGTCGGTGGCGTTGGAAAGAAGACTCAGAGATCTTTAATTTGGTGAATATTGGGACCCCTAACTCCTTATATTCTTGGAGGAATGCACGTTTGAAGTTCATCCTAGTTTGAACTTAGCCCGAAACTAAATTAGTAAGGAAGCTTTCAACTTAACTTTGTGCTAGGAGTATTGTAAGACCTTAGTACATACTAAATGTACTCTCATACTAAATAATTAATCCTAACTCTTATTACAAATTGAGAGGCACCTTCCTTGATTGCAAATATTTTCAGTAATGACGGAATAGGTCATTATAACAACCCAAAGATTAGATGTGGACGTCAACACACTAATCTGTAGGACTCTATTTGATATTTTGCTCTTATACTGGAAGACCGGTAACCTGGGCTATGATACCATTTTTCATGACCCAACCTATCGGGCCGTGTGGGCACCTACTCTGATCCATCTAGATAGGAGAACCCTTACCACTTGAACCAATAGGCTAAGCAAAAAAGAACATAAATCATGAAATAAAACTCATTTAAATACATGGAACTTCCTTTATAAAATTTTCAGAAACATAAACGCCTTAAAGAACTTGCGAAAAAACATTTATAATATGAGACAGCCCTCCCTAGAACCTAGTCTAAGACAGTACAAGAGCTACTACAAGATGATACAAATTGAAGAAGACTCAACTCTCATACTAGAAGCAAAAGTAGGAGTTGCCGGAGAATCACTGTTATCCTGAACCTGTGAAACATCACCAACCCTGCAACCAGACTATACCCAAAAAGGTATAGCAAAAGTAGAATCAGTATAAACACACGTACTGGTAGGCATCATCAGTCAACCTGAATCCACTCCTACCATCATATAAGAAATCAAGGTAATTACATGAGTTAAATACGCTGACCCTTTTCACATCCACATTTATCAAAACCCACTTCGGGACCAACCTTCCAATCCCTTAGACTTCCCAAGTCACCTTAACTCTTATACTTCCCAAGTCACCTTGATAACCAGATTTCCCAAGTCACATTAACCCTTAGACTTCCCAAGTCACATTTATCACCTAGACTTCTCAAGTCACACTTACCATTAGATTTTACTAGTCACATTTATCACCTAGACTTCCCAAGTCACACTTACCATTGCAAAAAACTATGCCCATACCCGGACTAACATTTTCTTACCCAAGTCAACCGCTATAACTTAACAACCCAGAGTAAACCCCACTGCCTGTTGACGTAGACCACACCCGTCTTACTGTCACCTACTAGTACAAACTTCCCCCAATGACCCCCAGGGCTATACTCAACAAGTAACAACAACCAACATCATAACCATACGACAAGTCTCATTCTTAGATTATCAACCGCATGTAATAAGTCTAACCGACCTTAACAATTCTTAGTGACAACAACATATAACCTTTTTACATAACCCGAACCAAATAAGGATCCCTAGGACATCATCTACGCCAATAACATGCGACCCCAGTTCATAGAAGAACCACCTTGTCACTTAAGCACACTCACCCGACCTTTCAAGGACCAACCATGCACCAAATAATAATAAATCTCGACCCTCTCAGGAACCCAACATGCAATGAATAAATAGTACACCCGTACTGAGTAAAGCAATATAAAATATAGTAAAATTGACATTTATCCTTTTTATATAGCCCAGACCCACCCTAGGATCTCCTCTAAACAACACCTAAGTGTTAACATGCAACCCGGTCTACACCAAGACCAAACTCACGAATCAATACAATGATAAACCGGCCTCCCAAGGACCATATGCATAATCAGAATTCATAAACACAATCCGGTTCACTCAGGGAACCCTTATTAGTAATGCAGCATACAGTAAAGTAAACCCATACAAGGCGTGGTACCCGAGCTAACCAAATAGTAACTTGTACCAAGCATGGTACCCGAGCTAACAAAATAGTAATCTATAATAGGCGTGGTACCCGAGCCAACCAAATAGTAATCTGTACCAGGCGTGGTACCCGAGATAACCAAACAGTAACCTGTACTAGGAGTGGTACCTAAGCCAACCAAATAGTAACCTGTACCAGGCGTGGTACCTGATAACGCTCAAAGTACCACTCCAATTAAGAAGCGTAAGCGATCGTTGTCAAATATAGAACCCAACAGAGATTGGGATCGATCCCACAGAGAATATGGTGAAAGTTAAGCGTTTAGTGAAGTATGTGACTAATGGTCAATAATTTCCGGTAAATAAAAGGGGGGTTTTGTGTGAACAAAAGCAAATAATAATGTATGAGAATTAATCAATAGGAGAATGAACTAGGGAAGTGTTTACCATGGCATTGGTAACGATGTCGATCCTAAGCTTAACCGGGTTCTTTCTATAAGCGTGTCACGATATGATTGAATTAATGGTATCGTCTAAACGTTTCTCAACCAAATAGACGAATTTATTTTTCAATTCTCTCGAACTTGAAAAGGTGTGCTTTTAGATTTCAATCCTAAACATCAAGTAGATTAATCTAGTTACAGCATTAATCATAAGACGAGAGTTAGTAGTCTCGAATCCTCGTCGTTAATCAAGTTTCCCAGTTTTAATCTCTTTACTCAAGCAAATTTAAACCTAGGCATGTTCTAATATTTGCAACCACTAGAAAACATTAAATAATGAATGATTAACAACGTGACCACATATATATTGAAACCGTCGCTACCCGGAATCTATATCGCTACTTTAGCCATGGCTCCCACAACCCTAGTTGTGGGAGTTTAGTTAATCATGCTATAAAGAAAAGAGAAGAGAATTGTATTCATAATAAAGAGAAGAGATTCTTACAATATAGTGAAAACAATCTTCAATAATCCAAGAACAAGAAAAACCAAGATCCCAAGAACGATTCAAGAACAAGATTGAGGAGGAAGAAAACGTGTATTGCGTGTTTTCCTCTCTCAAAACTCGACTTAAACTCCTAAACTTATTGGGAGAACTATTGTAAAAAGCTTGACATGTAAAATAAACCTAACATAGGGTATTTATAGAAGTCTAGGAAATAAAGTCCCAAAAACGATCGGATTCCGCGTAACGGACTGCCTAAGTGTGACGGCCAGGCTGACGGACCGTCACTGGCTTGACGAAACATCGCCTGAGCCATCGTCACTAGGCAGTAGGCTGCCTCAGGGTGACGGTTTGGGTGACGTACCATCACCCACTTGACGGACCGTCGCCTGAACCGTCACTCTTATCCAGAATGCTATTTTTGCTCTTATTTCCTTCTGTTTCCATGTTTGTCCCTATTTCCTGAAAATCCAACATAAACACATCAAAACGACGACGGTTGCTTGAAAACATACGATTGTTCTTAGTTAAAAGGATTCAAAAGTGCCGTAAAATGGCGGCACATCAACACCCTCAACTTAGACGTTCGCTTGTCCTCAAGCAACATAACACAGAAGAAAACAATAAGACGACTCAACTAAGAAAACAAACTCGTGTCTCTAGCAACTCATGGTCATTCAACATCTTATTCAATTTTAAATTAATCTCCCTCGTAGCACACAAATGTATGAAACACTAACTTGCAAGGATCCAAACATTTCATTCCGATATGATAGAACATTCTACATACACACACGCAGCTATCCTAACAATCAATAGACAATACAGAAACTTTGGTGCCTTCACCACAAAGAAATCCCACACACAAGATTTGGGACTAGGTAAGCGCTCACACTCACAAATGATTTCAGACAATGCACATGCGATACCATAGGCTTGCCCTTACTATTCTATTTCGGTTCTTCAGAAAGACGCTCAGGATTACTACAGGACTTTTTTTGGCTTGTAATGAGGCTTCAGGTGCAGGTAGGATACATTTAGGGGTTAGTGACTAGGCCCTCCTTGGAACCACCGACGTCTTATTACCACATACTTTACTTTGTCCATCTTTATTCACCTTTCTATTTCCTTTTCTCTAGCTATAGGTGCGGCCTCTTTATTTTGAAAATTCTTTTTATTACTTTTTCGATCTTTTTCATCTCTTTTTTATTTTTTTTTTCTTTTCTTAGGCACACACCCGAATTTTTATTCTATTCACAACCAATCTTCTCCATCCTCTTTTTCTTATCATTCACCTCTATAGTAGCCACCCTCAACCTCGGCTGATTGCCTGAGTTGAGGTTCACAATGTCCACGGAAGGACCAGGGCCAAAACAGGGTTTACCTCTATAGTAGCCACCCTCAACTTAGTTTGATTGCCTGAGTTGAGGTGCACGATGTCCAAGGAAGGACCAGGGCCAAAATAGGGATTCAAAGTTAAACAGGAATGGTGACAGGTTATTGAAAGAACAAGGTCAATTATGGCTCAAACAGGGTTCAAAGGGACTATTTGCATTTGGACGGTCTTATAGGTTAAGTGGACTGCACACAAAAAGGGCCTGTAATCCTTTCCTAAGCAACCAAACTTCAAACTTAACAAAATAGACCGGGAAAGTTCTAGATGCATGCACAGAGTAAGAATTTATAACAATAACCTCACACACACTTGGCACCAAGAAACTATATCGCTACCAACTATCAAACAACCGCTCGGCTTAAGCATACTCATTCTAATCATACTCACACAATGACATTCAAGGATCCAGACAGTCAATCGTTTCAACATAAGTACAAAACCAGAAAATGTTTTTAAAGGGGCCTTGTTTTAGTCAAGAAAAATGCCATGCTCATCACTATAGACACTAAGAAAAAATTTAAAATAACAACCTAAACATGCCGGTTCTACTAGATAGCACACCGGAGGGAAAAGAAACACGGCATCAAAAACCCTCGGTGGTGACTCACAGGTTTCCCCACACCCTCAACTTAGACTCATGCATTGTCCCCAATGCATCCATATGAAAGCTAAAAACTGTGAGAGAAAGGAATACCTGTGAAGTCAATAGGACTCAGATTCTGGAATGATGTTGGAGACCGCCAGGGTCTCCAAAATAGGAGAACTCGATGGAGTGTGTGCACGCGACAACCTCATGTTGCGTTCCAGCTTCTTCTTTCATTGGCTCCACAACTCGTCGTGACAACTTCTTCGCTCTTTCTTTGCAGATTCTCTTGCGGTGTTTCGTTTTCTTGATCTTTCACCGCTTTCCTTTACCTGCTTCTCCTCAAGATACACATCCGCAGGGACTTCCTCAATAACATTGACGACCGTGACCACCCTCATGTCACTTGGTTGCTTCATCAATTTAGACACATCGAACTTGACAACTTCATTGTTTAGCCTGAAGGTCAGTTCGTTTCTTTCCATGTCAACCAACGCTCTAGCCATGGCTAACAAAGGTCATCCCAAGATTATGGGAACTTCAAAATCTACTTCGCAATCCAAGATCACAAAGTCAGCTGGGAAGATAAGCTTACCGATCTTTACTAGCACATCAGACAATATTCCCACAGGTCACTTTACTGAGCGGTCGGCCATCATTACTCTCATGGACGTTGGTTTAGGAGCTCCCAAACCCAATTATTTATAGACCGCTAGCGGTATCAAGTTGATGCTAGCACCAAAATCATATAATGCTCTTCCGAAGTTGAGCTTCCCAATAGTGCAGGGGACAGTAAACGCACCTGGGTCTTCCTTCTTTTCCACTAATGATCTTGAAGAAATAGCGCTGCAGTGGTGAAGGTTATCTTCCGGTTCAAAACTTACCGACCTCTTCTTTGTAATCAAGTCTTTCATGAACTTGGCATAACCGGACATTTGTTCAAGCGCTTCCACCAGTGGGATGTTTATTGATATTTGCTTGAGCATGGTTAGGAAATTCAGGACCTTTCCATCTTCCGCTTTCTTCTTCAGGCGTTGTGGGAAAGGAGGTAGTGGTCGACGCATCATAGTTGGAAGCTTTTCAGCTTCCTTGCTTTTCTCCGCGGGCTTTAACGTAGCCTCCTCTACCGCTTCTTCGTCCGCATCATAACCATCTTGAGTCTGAATTACCGGATGTGGTTTCGGTAATATTTTGCCGCTTCTTGTAGTGATCGCCATATAACTCGCGTCATTCCTCGGGTGAATCGTGTCACTCGGCAAGGTACCTGTCTTCCTTGGGTTTAGAGATGCCGAGATTAAGCCCACTTGCTGCTCCAATTGCTTAATCAAAGTGGAATGCGCCTCCACTATTTGACTCCTGGCCGATAACTCAGTCCTTATCTCCTTCACCCCAGAGTCAGTCGATTCTACCTTCAGCAACATCTTCGCCATCATGTTCTCTAGCTTGGAAGTCCCTGCCTCGTTGCTAGCTTTGTCCCGATTACCAGGTGGTACATACAACCCACCTCTATCGGTGTTATTCCTCCAGTTCCCTTGATCGCGATTGTAGCCAGCTTTCTCATAGTAGTTGTCCTTCTGATAGGTCCGACCTTGGTTTCCTTGGCCCTTGGCCTGGAAACCCCCCAAGTAATTTGCCTCCTCAGTTTCCAACTCTGCTGTTCTACCTTAAGAACCCACAGCTTTTACCTTCTCCATACCTCCTGAGAACAAGTGCTTGGTCAGTAGGTCCAGCTGCGTTTTCAGATGCGCCATGTCTTGGTCACGCTCCTCGTCTTTTTTGCGCTGCTCACCTGACATACCAACTGCATAAGTGCTAGCTGCTACCTCTGAATCCCGTGTATGCCAGGCCCTGTTGGTTTTGGTGAGCCTTTCCAAAGTAGTTGTGGCCTCGACAAAAGTGAGACCCATGAATGCACCACCTGGCGCGTTGTCTAACGTCGGCTTGGTAGCCGAATTCAGTGCCCGATAGAACGTCTGCATCAAAAAGTTATCAGTCAACTGATGGTTCGGGCATTGTGTTATCTTCTTTTTGAATCGCAACCAGGTTTCGTGCAATGCTTCGTGAGGTTGCTGTCTGAAATTGCTAATCTCATCCCTCAACTGTATCATCCTAGAGGGAGGAAAGAACCTTTCTAGGAAAGCTCCTTTAAACTCTCCCCAAGTTGCGATAGAGTCAGGGGTCAGCTCTGTCAACCACAATGCTGCCTCATCAGACAGAGACAACGGAAACAATCTGAGCCTGATCGCTGTCTGACTCACTCCAGGCAACTCAAACGACTTGCAGATGCCCACGAAATTCATCAGGTGCTGGTTTGGATCATCCCCAGCGGCACCGCGGAACACTCCTCTCAAGTTCAACAGCTGGATCATCGTGCTAGTGATGTTGAACTTGGCTCCGGGCGCTAGCGGTGGAAGAGCAATGGCGCCCGTAGCGCTAACTCCATCCAAGTCGATATCCTCATCATTCAGCATAACATCGTCCTGCAGACCACCAACATTCAGATTTTGTTGGGCCTTCAGTTCTGCAGCGAGCCTTGCTGCCTCTAATTGTGTGGCCATATTCCGCCTTAACATTCTAGCAAGCTCGGGGTCATAAGGTAATGTTGATTCACCCGAGCGCCGGGTACTTGGCATGCACAACTCTGTACCCTGTCAAAAACAAAAACAACAAATAAACGTAAAAGCAGGAAAGTATGACTAAGAGTCACATAAACACACCAGACTTAACAAACAACCGTATTCCCCGGCAACGGTGCCAAAATTTGATAACGCTAAAAGTACCACTCCAATTAAGAAACGTAAGCGATCGTTGTCAAATATAGAACCCAACAGAGGTTGGGGTCGATCCCACAGAGAATATGGTGAAAGTTAAGCCTTTAGTGAAGTATGTGACTAATGGTCAATAGTTTCCGGTAAATAAAAGGGGGGTTTTGTGTGAACAAAAGCAAATAATAATGTATGAGAATTAATCAATAGGAGAATGAACTAGGGAAGTGTTTACCATGGCATTGGTAACGATGTCGATCCTAAGCTTAACCGGGTTCTTTCTATAAGCGTGTCACGATGTGATTGAATTAATGGTATCGTCTAAACGTTTCTCAACCAAATAGACGAATTTACTTTTCAATTCTCTCGAACATGAAAAGGTGTGCTTTTAGATTTCAATCCTAAACATCAAGTAGATTAATCTAGTTACAGCATTAATCATAAGACGAGAGTTGGTAGTCTCGAATCCTCGTCGTTAATCAAGTTTCCCGGTTTTAATCTCTTTACTCAAGCAAATTAAACCTAGGCATGTTCTAATGTTTGCAACCACTAGAAAACGTTAAATAATGAATGATTAACAACGTGACAACATATATATTGAACCCGTCGCTACCCGGAATCTATATCGCTACTTTAGCCATGGCTCTCACAACCCTAGTTGTGGGAGGTTTAGTTAATCATGCTATAAAGAAAAGAGAAGAGAATTGTATTCATAATAAAGAGAAGAGATTCTTACAATATAGTGAAAACAATCTTCAATAATCCAAGAAAAGGAAAAACCAAGATCCCAAGAACGATTCAAGAACAAGATTGAGGAGGAAGAAAATGTGTATTGCGTGTTTTCCTCTCTCAAAACTCGACTTAAACTCCTAAACTTATTGGGAGAACTATTGTAAAAAGCTTGACATGTAAAATAAACCTAACATAGGGTATTTATAGAAGTCTAGGAAACAAAGTCCCAAAAACGCTCGGATTCCACGTAACGGACTGCCTAAGTGTGACGGCCAGGCTAACGGACCATCACTGGCTTGACGAACCGTCGCCTGAGCCATCGTCACTAGGCAGTAGGCTGCCTCAGGGTGACAGTTTGGGTGACAGACCGTCACCCACTTGACGGACCGTCGCCTGAACCGTCACTCTTATCCAGAATGCTCTTTTTGCTCGTATTTCCTTCCGTTTCCATGTTTGTCCCTATTTCCTGAAAATCCAAAATAAACACATCAAAATGACGACGGTTGCTTGAAAACGTACGATTGTTCTTAGTTAAAATGAGTCAAAAGTGCCGTAAAATGGCGGCACATCAGTACCCGAGCTAACCAAATAGTAACCTGTACCAGGCGTGGTACCCGAGCCAACTGAATGTCATACAGAAATCCAACAGTCAACAACAATGAACAACAACACACTTGTAAACAAACAAGAAACAACAACTAGTTCAGTTCACAAGACTAACAACCGGACCATTAGCCATTCATAAATCATTCCTTAAGCATGCAACTCAAACAACACCAAGAGATAATACATGTAAACCTATCACATATTAGGGACCCATAACCATCACCTAAGTGTTCAACATGTTATCCCTGTCTATACTAAGACCAATCCCACACTTAAGTTCAACTACCTGGCCTCTCACAGGCCAAAATACAATTATCGCAGTTTCAATTATTAACCCAGTCCACTCATGGGACCATCAACAAATATGACCAATTATGCATGATTAGACCCGTCCAAAGACTAATACCCGACTCATCATATTAAACATGTATAATTATTTTCATCTAATCCGGACTCTTTCCCTGAAAAGTAAGTACGTTCTAGGAATTTCACCCCTCACAATACTGACTTCGGACCCTGTTTGTTTATCTTATTTACCTTATTTAAATATTCCCAAGAACCCACTATAATTTAGAATTTCCCTCATCCCATGAACATTTCTGATTCCCCGAACCTACCCAACCATTTAATTTCCTGGAATCTAGCATCCCACACTATCTAACAAGTAAAAATTTACACCGGAATGAACATGTCGCTCCGACCCTATCATTACCTATTCAATCAATAGCCAGACCAATACAATAATCCTTCAGACTCCGTGCCCAAAGGCCTATAATATGAATTCTCCTGTCAATCTACATAGCAGTATGAAATGGAAATAGGTCAAAAGTCTACTCAACAAAAACCTAGCCTATCATGACGCCAAGCAGTTGCATGATGTAATTTTAGGAACCGTGAATGCGTTCCTTGATGGATGACAGGCCTGAAATCCATGGTTTCGCATTCTCTCAGCCGGAATCCCTCCTCCCCATATCTCCCAAGCTTTGGAGCAGCCTAGGAGAGTTTTTGGAGCAACCCTCGTATGTTTTTGACTAAAGAAGCGAGAATGGGATTATAAAACCCATTTCTGGGCTTTCTGGTTCCGTCATCCGCTATAGCGGACTGCCAACTGCTACGGTGGTACCGCTATAGCGACCTAAATCCCGCTACAACGGACTCAAATTTTCAGCACGGACAATCTTCATTAAAACAATCATAACATTTTACTCAGAAAGCAGATTGACAAACGGTCAGTGGCATTGGAAAGAAGACTCAGAGATCTTTAATTTGGTGGATATTGGGACCTCCTAACTCCTTATATTCTAGGAAGAATGCACGTTTGAAGTTGATCCTAGTTTGAACTTAGCCCGAAACTAAATTGGTAAGGAAGCTTTCAACTTAACTTTGTGCTAGGAGTATTGTAAGACCTTAGTACATACCAAATGTACTCTTATACTAAAGAATTAATCCTAACTCTTATTACGAATTGAGAGGCACCTGTCTTGATCGCAAATATTTTCAGTAACGAAGGAACAGGTTATTATAAGACACTTAGTAATGAAATCTGTGATGTTCTTGTTCATTTGATTCCACCAATAGACTTCTCTTAAGTCATGGTACATTTTTGTGGAACCTCGGTGAATCGAATACATGGAACTATGCACTTCTTCCATAATTCTATCTTTAAGACCATCCACATCTTGAACACATAGCCTACCTTGGTACCTTAATACACCATCTCCCCTTGTTCGAAAACCATCACTTTTTGCTTGTGGACTTCTTCCTTTAGTTGGAGCAAGATAGGGTCATTGTTTTGCTTTTATTTAACTTCTATGACTAAAGATGATTCAGTTCCATTCTGGACAAATACACCACCATCCTCAAAGTGTAATACACAAACTCCTGAATGTGCAAGTCTATGCACATCCTTAGCCAATTCTTTCCTTTCTTTACATGAGCAGTATTTACCATAGATAACCTTCTAAAAGCATCTGCAACCACATTAGCCTTACTTGGGTGGTATAGAATCCTCATGTTGTAATCCTTAAGCAATTCAAGCCATCTCCTTTGCCTTAGATTCAGCTCCTTCTGGATGAAAACATACTGATGACTCTTATGATCTGTGAACATATCAACATGCATGCCATAGAGATAATGATGCCAAATTCTTAGTGCAAATACAACTATTGTTAACTCGAGATCATGATTCAGGTAGTTCTCCTCATTATTTTTAAGCTGTCTGGAAGCATAAGCTATAACCTTACTGTTTGCATCAACACACAACTAGTACATACTCTGGATGCATCATAATATACTATAAAACCCTATGTTCCCTCGTGTAGGGTCAATACTGGAGAAGTAGCCAAATGAGTCTTCAATTCCTGAAAACTTTTCTCACAAGCTTCATTTTATTGAAACTTATCCTTCTTCTGGGTAAATTTAGTCAAAGGAGATGAAATAGACAAAAAACCCTCTATAAACCTTCTATAATAGCAAGCCAAACCCAAGAAACTCCTAATATCAATTGGTGTTGTGGGTCTTGGATAACTCTTTACTACCTCAATTTTTTGAGAGTCAACCTGAATACCTTCGCTGGAAATTATATGGCCTAGGAATGCCATAGACATCAACCGAAATTCACACTTAGAAAACTTGGTGAACAACTCATGGTCCTTATTAGTCTAAAAAACTATTCTGAGGTGATTAACATGATCCTTCTAACTTTGGGAGTAGATTAGGATGCCATTTATAAACACAATAACAAACATATAAAGGTATGTAAACACCCTATTCACGAGGTCCATGAATATTGCAGCAGCATTAGTCAAATTGAAAGACACGATAAGGAACTTGAAGTGACCATAATGGGTCCGAAAAGCTGTCTTACAAATGTCACCTTCTATAACTTTCAACTGGTTATAGTCAGATCAGAGGTCTATCTTAGAGAAACAAGTGACACCCTGAAGCTGATCGATCAAGTCATCGATTCTAGGAAGAGGACTTATTGTCTATGGTGACTTTTTTCAACTGGAGATAATCAATACACATTCTGAGGGAAACATCTTTCTTTCACATAAAAAGGACTGGAGCACCCCAAGGTGAGACACTTGGTTGTATGAATCCTTTATCAATAATATCTCTTAAATGCTCTTTTTACTCAGCTGGAGCCATTCTATCTGGCAGAATAGTGCTAGCTTAAGTATTAGGAAGGACATCTATTCCAAAGTCTATTTTCCCATCGGGAGGGACTCCGAGAAGATCATCAGGAACTCTTTTACAACTGGAACTAACTGAAGGGGTAAGGTCTCATCATTAAAGTTTCTAACTCTGACTAAGTAATAAATACACCCCTTTAAAACTAACTTTTTGGCCTAAAAGTAAGTGTGAATTGATCCTTACGCACAATGGGACTACCTTCCCAAGCTAAGACTGACTTCTTTGAAATTTAGAACATTACCACTCTGGTTCTACAATCAATGGAGGCATAACAGGAATATAACTAGTCCATGCCTAGAGTGATATCAAAACCCACCATATATAACTCAACTATGTCAGTTGTGGTGTCGTTATGATGGACTAAAATGGTTTATTTTTTATACACTCTCTTAGCCACTATAAACTCTTCAACTGAAGTAGAAATATTAAAAGGCTGTAAAAGTTGTTTGGGATAGATTCTGAACTTTACAACAACATATGGAGTCACAAAAGATAAAGTAGCACCTGGATTAAGAAGAGCATAAGCATCTATAGAAAAGAATTTAAACATACCAGTGATGACATCCAGTGAGTTCTCCTAATCCTGAATGCTAGACATAATATACAAATGGTTCTAACCTCCACCTATCCCTAATATAATACCTTTCTGGGCAACCTTACCTGCTGGAGTTGTGGATGTAAGAGACTGGGATTTGTTGCCCCTATTTCCTTGCCTCATGGATGGACAATCTCTCAAAAAGTAGCCTAATTAGCCATACTTGTAGGATCCACATGTGACATCATGACAATTCCTTAGATTGGATCTACCACACTTTCCATAAAATGAGTACCGAGTAGCTCTCTGAGCCACACTACCCTGGGTTTGGGAACCCTGACTTTGAAGTTCTGACTATTCTGAAACTTTTGATCATTCTTGTTTCTTGGCGTATGTGCACTAGCTACTACTGGTACAAGTTCAGATGACCTCTTATGCAAGAATGATTTATTACCATTTCCATGCCTCTACTGATTGGCCTCATGGCCTGCTGACTCAGCCCTCTTACTTTGTTGTTCCTCTCTATATTTCTGCTTCTCTTCCTCAACCTGATGAGCATCACCATAAGTTTGGAGATGTCCATATCTTTGATAAAAAATGTAATCTTGCACTCTTTCTTCACATGCCTACAAACACCAGACACAAACTTTCTCATTCTTACCCTCATATCTAGCACTATCTCTAGAGCATAGCGAGATAACTGGGTGAACTTAAGGCCATATTCTCTCACGCTCATAGTACCTTGCTTCAAATTTATAAATTCTTCTTCCTTGGCCTTTCTCAATTCCCTAGGGAAGAAGTGGTCGAGAAATGCATTCATGAAATCATGTCATACAGCTAGAGCTGCATGCTCACCATGAGTCATCTCCTATTAATCGTACCACACGTTATCAACATCTTTGAACTGGAAGGAAGCAAGTTCAACTCCCTCTGTCTCAGTAGCATGCATCACCCTCAAGATTTTCTATACCTCATCAATAAAGTTCAATAGGATCTTATCAGCCTTGGACCCTGTAAAAACTATTGGATTCATTCTGAGGAATTTCTTAATCCTCATACCTCTTGATGAATCATGTGAGTTAAAGATTGTACGTGTTGTGCCCTAATGGATAGACTGATCTGCCATAAACTGGGTGAGCATCTGAATTGCTACCCTAAACTCAGCCTCAAAAAGTAGCAGTGCAAGGAGGCTAGGAGCAAGTGTTACTGGGACTCTTACTGTGTTAGCTAACAGAGTGTGAGCTCTAACACTAGCATCTTGATCTATCGAGCGAGCTCCATGTCTTGTCTTCATCCGAGTTGGTAGAGGCAGATTACTTACATTAGTTCTAGTGATAACCTCAAAAGTTGAGGTATTCCTCTGAATAGTGGTTTATTTTAGAGGCATGATCTGAAATACGTGAATTCCCGAGTTAGGAAGGAATTTTCATAGAGTTAAACTCTATCCCACGAAGTAGAGTATGAAAGAAGGGTGGTACTTTCTAACACCCTGTAGTATCTCTATTATAAGTGTGGCGCACTTCACACCTATAAAAAGGACTCTACTAGACGCAGCTTCATAGACATCTTAGGACTCTTGAACCTAGGGCTATGATACAAAGTTTGTCATGTCCTGAGCCTATAACTTGGGCGTGGCAGACACTCGAAACCACTAATAGATCGAGCGGAATCTTGACTTGGCTCTCTACTAAACTAGATACTTAAACACTTCGCGAAAGCTTTTAAATAAGTGAGCATGAAATACTTTAGAAAACAAAATTCAATAACTTTATGTCTGAAATATGAATAGATAAAGATTTGCAAAACAAGCTGATAACTATTACTAAACTGAGTCATTTATGAAGCCTCTTATACTGAAATGACTCTACCAAAACATGGCCCTCGGACTACTTGAAAGGTATAATAGGAATATCTAATAACTACTCAAAGACTGGATCCCTTCAAAAGCAAGGAGGCCTCACCAGAAGCTTATTACAAGAGAAGATAGTGATGCATCTACTGCCAGTCCTAAATGCCTGAATCTGCATTATTAGAAGATGCAGTGCCCAAATGGCATCAGTACATGAAATGTACAATATGTAAATAGCTGAATAATATAAAAGGCTTATACTGAAGTACTGAGATGATATGAGTACACTGAATGTAGACTGAAATGAAGTCAACTGAACAGTAAAACATGCATATGTAACTTTAATATCAAGATCTTTACAACTTAAAGTATGCATAAAAACAAATACTGAAAATGTAACTTTAGTTTTTTAGGGAGTTTCTCTAATCGACCACCATCATGTGAGCCTAATGATGATACAACATCTTAACCACATTGCCAGAGCCATTCTATACCTTACTAGGGTATTAAACAAAACTTAACTTATAGATCCAAATCTGAGCCCTTACCAGGGGAAAACTGAGGAGTTGCCCAAACCTATGGCATAATCCTATCCTACACTGGTATGTATAGTTCTGAAGTTTGGATTCTCTGAACCCTTACCTATATTGGTGCTCAATACTACTCCCAAAATAATTCAATAATGCTCAATAACTTAAAGATGTCCCACTTTAGGGGAAAAAGCTGATAATCTCTTTCTTTGAGTCTATGCTCAATAATACTTCTTTAGAACTGAACTTTGCTTGCTTTCTTGAAAACTGATTTTTCTTCTTTCTGAAATTATGCACTTGAAGCTAAACTGACTTGACTTAAACTCTTGCTTGAAATACTTTCTTAAAACTTGAAAACTACTTTACTCATGAAAATAATCTATACAATAGGTTTGATATCAATGGGTTCAAAAATCACTTTAACTCAACAAGGGGTCCATGGAATGGAATATCATGAACCATAATTCAATGATCACTGAAGATATGAAATTCAACACCTTTAGGAATTGGATATATAGTGAATAACTCCAGATATAGGGGAAAATGAATTTACAGACTTTGGGGCAAAGGACCTAGCTTTTACCTTACTAATACTGCATTCTAGATATATGGCATGCGAAGGTACAAGATTCCTCAATATTATAGTGTTACATACCTCAAAGCTCCAATGGAGAATCTGCGAAATCTGGTCTGAGACTCTAAGAATCGACTCTTTCAATGAATCCTAGGGTGTTGTATTAAGAAGTACATTAGAACCCTTAGGTTAGGGTTATAAATAATTAGTTAATCATTAGGAATGAAGAATTGAACTTACCTAGCCTTTAGGGAGTGAGTCTCATTGTCTAAAGTTAAGAGAAAATGTCTGGACTTGAAACATAATAAGAAAATGACTAAGGGTTCTATTGACAGTCGCCTGGAATATGGGGTTTACGATCGGATATATGGTCCATTCTTCTATAAAATGGACCGTAGTTTGAGACATAGAAACCCAAAAAGAAAATTTTAGTTTCCTAATTTGACTTTTACGGGAAGGTCTATGGACCGTTCATTGAGAAAATGTAATACATTCAAATTACACTCTTTAAAAAGTGTAAATGATCATTATCAAATATAATAACCCCACAACTAGGCAACGGGTCGAATCCCACAGGGAATAGGGTGAGAATACAATACTTAAAGCTATTTATTCTCTTCACTTTATGTCAAATCTTATCCCTTAACGAAGTAGAAGTTGTTGTATTGAATTGGAAAACTAATGAGATGTAAATGTTTAGAATTAACAAGGTTTATGAAATCCAGGATTGTTTCACCACATAATAGAATTTCTCTAATGGTTACAAGCGTCAATATATTCAATCCTATGTTGATTTCGAGTGAACAATGATCAATGAGATACCAATTACTACCTTCCGAAATGAAATTGATCAATCCTTCATTTATCTTCCCAAATGAAATGAAGTGTATTATTAAGACGATCACAATAAGTTAAGTAGAATTAACATATTTCTACGAAATCCGATTAATCAAGGATTAACTCATTGAGTTCTTAGCTATTAACAGTTACCCAGCCTAAATGAATCTTTCTAAAAAACACCAAGGCTTAAGGGAATTTAATTAACGTTTGCAATCGCTAATTTCAAACAATCCAATTGTAAACAACTTACCCACAACCTAGTCAATTCTATATCAACACTTTTGCCCTAAGATTTGTTCATTGCATGGATTACAATCCCAAAATTGAGTTTAAATTACTCATACTATAAACAAAAACAATAACAATAATTGAATGATACATACTTACAAATTGAAATTGATTAGTAATAAGAACTTGTTCTTCCCAAAAGAGCACTCAAAGTAGCACCCAAACTTTGTTAAAAATCTTCAAATTAGAAGTAACTTGATGTTTTCTCCAAAAAAGCGTGTAAAATATATGCTAAAAGAAGTATCTGCAAAAATACCCTAATAGTCCTATTTATATCCAAGTACAAATCAAATCTGAATTGGTCTAGGAAAGGAAAAATGTGTCATCCCGCACAGACGCCAAAATGGTCTATTTTAGTCTACAACAGACTGTTTTATTGATCATTGTAACTTCTCCATATGGACTGTCTTATGGTTCTGCAAAATAGTGAAGGGAACAGACCGTTATTGACGAAAATAGTCTAGTATGCCATTCGTTGTAACTTCACTTTTTGTACCAACTTCTATCTTTGAGGTTGAATACAACGGTTGTACCAATGATTCGTTGCAACTCAAAATAATCAGTAAAGATCCTATTTTTTGGCACATCTACGCCCTTTTATTGGATCAAGTCTATCTTTCCAGAAACATAACCAAAACACATCAATTTGCACAATACTTACTTGAAAACTACAAAACTTCTTCGTTAAAAGCATCAAATGTGTCATAAAATCGCGGCACATCAACACCCCCAACTTAGAGATTTTGCTTGTCCTCAATCAATCAAAACAAGATTCACATAATGACTAAAAACATGACCAATGGATGTTTAACTATCAAAAAATACAGGATGTCTACAATAGTTCTATCAGGTATGTTTAAACATGTTATCACATCAATTCCCAAACTCAATTTCTTTAGCCCAAGTGCAAAAAAACTCCAATCTGAGATATGCGAATCCACACATGACATCATATTATTAAGAAACGATTATTTAAGCTAAGTGGTGAAAACAACTTATCTTGTAGCCAATCAGTAATCACCATGTGCCCTCACTTTAGACCAAAAAATGTCCCTCGTTTTTCATATGAAGCAGATAGGAGGGACTATAAGACAAAAGGAGAAGAGAAAATATTCACACTCATAATGAATTACGCATGCAACACCCGATGAACCATACGTTGACCCATAGTGTGATGCTCTACTAATATAGGACCTGTCAAACTTAGGATCAAAATGGACTTTTTCTGGTTGAAGTGTAGGCTAAGGGATGGATAGAATTCATTTGGCACAAATAGTGGCTATCCTCCCTAAGAGCTTTTAGTACACTACATGCTTCACGTTCAGTCCACCTTTTATTTCTCATTTTCTTTTCCTTCTTCATTCACACCTAATGCAATGGCAAGGAGCAACTTTATTCAACTACAAACATTAATGCCATATTTACAAAGGCAACACTATATTAAAGGATAGTTTTTTTTAATTGCTCAATGCCAACACTGTTTTTTTAATACTACTTTACTCTTCCACATTAACCCTTTCCCTTGCTCCTCCTTTCTCACAAATTTCAAGACAAGCTCTTGGGAGTTTTTTGGATCAATTATGAAGGCTTTGAGCAAAAAGGGTAGGCTTTGTATGTGGCTACCAAAGATAGGTTCAAGGCTCAATGGGGCTTACTAAGGTACTGCACTAGGTGGGTCAAAGAAGGAGTGAAAATGGGTTAATCAAAGAACGCCTCAATTATTTTCTAAGTTTAACTTTCCTCATTTCGCTTCGCACACATATTGGGAAAGTTCTAGACATTAAAATGCAACATAGATCAACAAATTCTTACACACACATGGCACACAGTTCTAATTGTTAACTACAAAGTTCATTACACATACTCACATACCCACATTCATTATCCGCAACAACTATAATGTCATATGTAGAGCCACACACACCAGAGTTTTAGTTTATCACACATACGTGGCAATAATTTGTTGGGGAGGGATCACAAAAACTATACAAACATGCTTATATTTACAAGACATCACTTCTTAAGTCATCCTGGTTTTCTTCAAGTTAAACAAAACAACAACATAAACTACACATACTGATTCAACATAAAATGAAACACCCTCAGAAAAAGAAGTTGGCAAGAAAAACCCAAGTGCAGAAAACTGGGCAGCCCCACCCCCACTAAAAATGTTGCATTGTCCCTAATGCAAAGAAAATAAAGCAAGGGAAGTGAGATTTACCTGTGGTGCGCTAGGCACTGGGGTCTGACGTTTGCGTGTCCGCCATATGTGTAGAGGGATCTGAAAGTGCCAGAGGGGCACTGGTGTCACCTACCAGTGTAGGATCTACAGCAGTAAATGTGCTAGAAGATACACCATTTCCTATTGGTTGGTGCAACTTGGCCAATGACTCACTCATCCCTAGCCTCAACAACCTATCCTCCTCATGATCTACCTCAAGCTGTGTCAACTCGGTGCCATCATCATCACATGGTCATTTCCCCATATCTCATGGAGGTGGAATAGGGTAGGAAAACCAAAAAAATGGAGGTATAGGTGGTGAGGGTACAACCTGGGTAGGAGAATCTCTCCTAGTCTGAGCCATCTTTTCCCTCAGTGTCTCAATGGCAGATATGGATGAAGCTGAGTTGATGGCCCCATTAAGACAAATCTCAAATACTTCTAATCAGGCATGTAACTACTCAATGGATGTCAGAAGCAGTGTCAATGCAGCCTCAATCGCACTAGTGACAAACGGACCCAGGTCATTCAACAAACTACAGAACTGTCTGTTTGCATAATCAGCCTTGTAGGCTACTGACATGAAACCCTCTTTAGTATAAGTACATGGAGCAGCAGGCTGTGTAATAGAAGGGTTTAGAGCAATAGTAGATGATGTGGTAGCAGTAGAAGGTGCTGATAATGGTGCCCCAGTGGCCTGTGAGTGAATTGTGGCTGACTGATCTCCTATTGGCTCGATGTCTGCTCTAATGATATATCCATCGACATGGACGTAGCTCGTACCAATCTAGCAATTTCATGGTTCTCATCTTTTATCATGTCAATATCTTAGGTCCTAGTTACATCCAACAATCTATCAAACCTAGTGAAAAGAGGAATACTCTCAACTTGACATATTCTCGTGATGAGGCATGGGAATGACATGGTGGTACTCAATCTGGCTTCCCTCTTCCGGATCTCTAGTGCAATCAAATGCCTAAAATTAATCAAAAACCGAGATAGAAAACTCGCTACCAATACTTCCCTATCTATGGTCAGAGTATCATTACCTGTAGTCAGCATCAACTCCATATGTACAACCATCCACCAGAATTTCACTGCGAAGCTCAATGAACTCTTGTGGATGGTGGGCACGGCTTCCCCCAACCATGGTGGCTCCTTGTCAGTAATCAGTGATGCTAACCAAGCCTTCTCAAATTTATAGTGACTGAGCTTACTGGTGTATTCAGGAGTAACTGCTAGTGCAATGTATTCAGGACTAAAACAGAAGCGATTTATGGTTTGTTCTGAAATATCAATGTTCGTACCTCGGATGCTCATCCTGTCTAGAGCTAGTAATAACTTTAGTATGGTGTCCTTAGACACTCTACCCTGTAGAGTGGCCAAGTAGGTGGCATAAAACTTATGAACCAATATGGGGCAGTACTGGCCCAGCGGATCACTCATCCATTCGATATGGTAGTATCTATATAGGGCATAGAGTTTCGGGTAGTCGGCAAGACCCGCTGAGTTAATCCTGAAATCATCTGCAATTTCTCTTTTCAGATTACCCTACTTGTTGTGTTTCATCTTAGTAATGGAGATATCTTTCATGCCAGCGACTCCCCAATGAATCTTATTAATGAGTTGGCAATCTACCAACTCATTTAGCCTTTAATCATCAATTATTGCTATGTTTTGATAAGATTTAGAGGTTCTTATGGTCTTCATTGACATGAATGCATGTACGTTTGTCCTAAGATGGAAAATAAGGAATTCGACCCAAAAGAGCTAAAAAAGAGTTGAAGTGTGAAGGATTGAACAAGACAGAGATTCTGCTGAGAGGTGCGGACCTCGTGCGACACACACAATGCAAGGTGCGGTCTGAACCTCCCACCGCACAAAACTTAAAAATTGGTTGAAGACTCAATTAAGGGGTGCGGTGGATGTGCGATGCGCACATGGTCTGGTGTGGACTGCACCCTACATTGCACGAAGACTGAAGATGGGCTAGACTTTTTGGTTCATAATTGTGGAGTTGTGCGATACACACATTGTGACGTGCAAACCGCACGTCGCATCGCATTTTGCACGTCACATCGCATGGCTCTCAAAAGGCATTTTTATCCATCTTTGTATGACGAATTAGGAATCTTCTAAAACCCATTTCAGGCATATTTTTAGATAGTTTTGAATAGTTTTTTAAATAGCTTTGAGTAATGAGCAAGTTTTCTCTCCAAGAAAGAAGAAGAGGGTTTCACTATAATTCCTTCTTCCTAACTCTTGGAATCGTCATTCTTATAAAAATTGATCTTGGATATTGAATATTTAGCTTGAATAAAAGGGAAGTTGACTTACGCATTTGGTATTGTTCTTTATTCCTCTAGCATGAGTAGCTAAACTTCTTGTCTAGGGATGTAATGATAATGGGTGCTTGATAAATGGGTATGGGTGTTGCTAATTTGTGTTTATAATTGCTAACACTACCAAAAAAAAGCTAAAAAGAGACGGCCAAAAGGGACGGACAGTGATAAAAATTAAAAAGTGATAGATTTTTTTATTTTTTTTTAGAAAATTGACGATGCCCGTTGCTTTGTTCTTGACCTTGAAGAATAAAGTGACGGACAACGTCTCTTTTCCTGGTAAATTTTTTCCAATAAAGCGACAGACAGCGTCACTTTACTTGGTAAATTTTTTCCAGGAAAGCGACGTTGTCCATCACTTTTTCTGGTTTTTTTTAAAATTCCAGAAAAGTGACGGACAAAAGAGACCCTATCCGTCGCTTTTCTGTTTTATTTTTTTCATCTGCAAAAATTTGCATTTTCAATATGCACTACCTGTCATTTATAAAACTAATTCAAATACTGCCCAAATCAGCACTAATTGTGCCACAATATTCATAAAGCAACTATAACATCAACAAGAAACTAAAAGATCCACCCAAAGGAGCTACAAAGTGTTTCAAAACATAAAAGAAGTACAAAATTATAAATAAAGTGTCAAAAAGCTAATACAAACTAAAAGAAAATCAATCTAAGAGGATCAACGGTCTTGCATATCTTTATCTTACTCCTTCTGTTGTCTCTCTGAATATGTCAAGGCATAAGTTGTGCGATCTGCCATCACCTGATGACATCTGTATGCAAATTTCCATTATATAAAAAGAAAATTATAATTATTAATGAAAACTATAATCATAAGTATTAAAGAAATTAAAATCATAATCATAAGTATAAACAAATTTACATACTAGTCCATATTCTTCCAATCTTTGTCCTCACTTGATTCATTTTCATCAGTCTCCCATTCTTCCTCATCACTTGTTTCATTTTAATCGTCCCATTCTTCCTCCTCAATTATTTGTTCCTCAAGATTTGCGATGGCAATAAACTCATCATCACAAACTTCTTCTAATATGTGTTGAGAATGTTCTAGATTGTTTTCCAGTATCCACTGCTGGATGAACAACTGCGACATCATTCTGGTATGCCACATCTAACACATTCTCAATCTCAATCCTACCCACATGATTATTTTATATAACCACCCACCAATCAACTTTATCTCTGCACAACGGATATGGAGTGTAATACACCTGCTTAACATTTTGTGCAATGATAAAAGGATCATAGCGACCATATTGTCTTGTGTGCTTTACTTCAATTATATTATGTTGTTGATTCACGCTAGTACCTCTATGTTAAGGATCAAACCACTTGCACCAAAATAGCACTATCTTTTTTTCTGGTCAACCAGGATATCTAACTTCAATAATCTCTTGTATAATACCATAATATTCAACAGTTTGGCCATTACCGTCGATATCACCTTGAATGCACACTCCTCTATTATTAGTTTTCTTATACTTAGAAACTTCTTCAGTTTGAAACTTCAAGCCATTCACACAATACTTAGTTATCGTCTGAATTTGACTTTCAGGCCCAAGTGCAACATCTCTCACCAATTGTGGATGTTCGACAGTATTATGTTTATAAAAAACCTACAAATTAAATTTGAGTTAATGAGTATATTATATATATTGATTCAATATTAAGCGTAAATGAGTAAATAAACTTTTACACACTTACATATTTTTTCAACCAATCAAAAAAGTTTGTATATATGGCATCATTACCCCATATGCTTACGAATTTACTGGTAAGTGTACATTGAGATATTTTGTTAGTCTAATTAACACTTAGTATTTAAATTTATGTAATTCAATAACACAATTCAACAAGACTTACTTAAGATATGGTTGAACCTCGTGACAATTGAGCAAAATATGTGTCACAGCTGATTGCTTTTCAACACTAGTGAAACCTCGCCTTTGACGTTTTTTAGATCCTCCACCAGGTTGATTAAAAATTGAAATTGGTTCAAACATAGTATCACCATCATCGTCATTATTGCGATTGACTCTATTTATCTTACATAACACTTTATTCCCAAAGTAGTAAGAACAAAAATGAGCCGTTTCACTTACAAAATAAGCTTCACAAATTGATCATTCGATCTTTCCTCTTTGCTTAATAGTTTGTTTGCACTTGTCAATTGTCCTATATAATTTCATGTTAGCTAATTAATATAATACATTAAGAAAGAATAACAAAAATAATAAAGGATCATTACCTCTCGAATGGATACATCCACCTTGTTTGAACTGAGCCTCCAAGGCGTGCCTCTTCTATAAGGTGAACTGGAAGATGCTCCATCACATCAAAAAAGCTACATGGAAAGATCTTCTCCAACTTAGTGGTGATAACATGAATATTTTGCTGCATCCTTTCCAAGCTACTCTCCAACAAAGTGTTAGAACACAAATCTTTGAAGAACAGACTTATTTCTATGATTTGTTTCCATATCTTATCGGGTAGGTGGCTAAATGCGATAGGAATCAGAGTTTTCATAAAAAACATGACAATCATGGCTTTTCATACCAATCAATTTTCTTTCATCCATATCTGTCCTCTTTCTCAAATTCGAAGCATAGCCCTCGGGCATTCTCAAATTCTTCACCCACTCACAAATTTCTCATCCAATGTGAATGAAAAGCATGCCTTGGGCTTAACCACTTTACCATTTCTCATTTCCTGAAACCACAACTCATTTCTCCTACAATATTCCTTTAAGTCCATTCCAGCTTTTGGATTATCTTTTGTCTTTCCCTTAACATCCATTATTGTGTTGAACAAATTATCAAAATATTTTTTTTCTATGTGCATCACATCAATATTATGTCGTAGAAGATTATACTTCCAATACGGTAACTCTCAAAATATGCTTTGTTTGGTCCAATTATGTTCAACACCATATCCAGGAAGTCTAGAACTCTCTCTTAAATCTATAATTTCAGGCAACTGACTAACTCTCTCCCAAATCTGATGTCCTGAAAGTGATGGAGGTGGCGGATTATTTTCAACCTTATTCTTTCTGAATGCATTTTTCATATTTCTAAACTCGTGGTTGTCACGACCCGATTTCTCGGTCATGATGGCACCTACAATCCCCCTAGTAGGTGAACCAATCCCCATAGCCCAAAACAGTTAGTAATGGGCTACTATCTAACAAATAAGCAGAATAACAGTTTAATAAGCAAAAGTAAGGGAACAAGATGAAGAGAATAGATAACATGAATATTTATATAGATATGCGGAAACTAAACCAAACCCCAAGACCTGGTATCAAAGTATAGAGCCAGAACTACATATAAGGAGTACAAATGATCCAAAACAACATATACAGATGTCTCCGAATGGTAACAGAGTACATAAAGCAAAAGATAAACTAAAGCTAAGCTCCGGTCGCCAAGAGGTCACCCTCAGTCTGAAGTAGTCCCCAAAAGATATCCGAGCATGAATCACAATAATCTAGCGGTGATGGCCCACGCTAAGATCTGCACCAAAAGATACAGGGGGTAGGGTGAGCACCAAATGCGAAGCATAAGATATCCAGGAGGTATCATAGGCCGACTAGGCACATATAAGATAAAAGCGTAGTAACAGATATAATAGAAGTAAGTAGTCACAGAAAGCAGCAAAAGGTACACAGGAACTAGCCTAGAGGGAAGTCAACAGAACAACATGCGAGGCCAGCAAGCAGAATATATATACAACAGGAACAGGTGTAAGTAATAAACAACGCACCTGAGATCTTTGCAATAATAATATATACATAATAAGTTTACAAAATGGATGGTATACTGGTAACCTTTAAGTGTAAGAGGAAGAGGGAAAAAGTAATGATAGGCATGCTCGGAGATAGGAATCAAACTCAACTAATCATATCAATTCTCAAATCAAGGAACTAACAGCCTAGCAGTAACCAATTTCATACTTAACCGTAATAGGGAACAATTCTGTAAGTAAATAAAGAGTCTACCTACAGTCCCTCGCCCGCCCATACAACCGAGGAACACAAACAAGTGAAAACAAACCCTTCGGCATCCCATACTACTGGAGCGTACAATCAACAAACAGCAAACAAGGGTGGAGCCTCAAACAATGAATGATATGATGCATGAAGATCTCAAGTGAAATGGTATCTATGTATGTACCTCCTCCGGTGCCGATCGGACCCAGTAGGTAGGTTTCATGGAAGAACACTGCCCGTATACCTCTACTTTGCTGTATACCCTCTCTCCGACACACGCAGTCTGAATCCCCAGGCCCGGATGGCAAGGTCCATGGAGGTCCCGGACCCCATACTAAAACTCAGTATCAAGACATGTTATCCAGAAGCAAGTCCGGGATCCAGATAGAGACCCAGTATTGAATATGCATGCCCAGACCTTGTGCAGGACTAAAATAGTGGGAAAATGCCTCAAAAACACCTCCAAGGGTGCCCAGGCATAACCGGGTCTAAACAGTAGAAAGTTATCTCAGGTGCTCGGTCCGATCGAGGCTAAAAACCATCCTAATTTAAAAAGAAACTCAACTAGCACCCCGGCCCTGCCGAGTCTAGCATTAATAGTAAAACTTGTGATAGAAATCATAATTTGAACTTCTTTTACCCCAAGAATATTCACAAGTTAAATCAAACCATTTCTAATTCATTTCCATAAAAAAGGGCCCCCTGGGCCATGCAAGGTTTAGAAAATAATTCAGGTAGGCCTGAAGCTAAAACCATAGTAAAACATGAATAAAGCCCCTTTAATATGAATGGAAATGAATGATTGACACAAATATCCGCCCAGCAGCTCATAATCAACCTATCGGCCCTGCACAGGCCCACAGCTACTCAACAAGCATAACCAGCCTAGAAGGATAATTCTATGCCCGGGACCCGTGGACATTCCCAATATCCCACCTTCTATGTTCCAGAGTCAAAAAGGCCTCACTGTACAATAAGGATAAATAAAACATATCGGCAAGTACTACAAGCATCGGAGGAACAAAAGTAGGCGGACATGAATAAAACAGTCAAGGTCTGTGGTACCAACCTAATAAACCCAACCCAAGGATGCCCATTAATACAATTTTATCCTATATATGCAAAGTCTAGGAAAAATAAATTGTAACATATTTGTCATCTGATGACTAGCTGCGGGGACGGCATCGTCCAGGCTTGAACTGCTCTGGGAAGATCCGAATCACAAAAATGCCTTCCAACGAACGTCCGAATGCTCGTAGTTCCTTCACAGAAATTGTTCCTTACATCCTAAGCTTCAAAAAAACTATATATATGCAGCTTATAATCACCTATAAACAGTTCATAATTAAGCTTAAATTGGCAGATTTCCCAAAAGGATCATAACTTGACGAAACGTCCGTTGAACTTTATAAAAACGATCATAAAAGATCCCCGAGATAGTTACCTTAGCAAACCAAGTGTAAATCTTGAAGAACCACCAAGAAATACCAAGTCCTATCTTCTTAAACCAGCTCCAAACGTGTCTTATCAAAGGGGAAAATAATTGCCACACGTAGAGATCGTGTTTCTAGGCACGGGGGCAAACTTTAACGATAGAAATCACCAAAAATGCACCTTGATAACTCAAGAACTCTCTTGGAACCCTCCCTTATGTTTTCTCTCTGTTTCAGAACTTTTTTGGAGTTTTAAAGCGTGAATTTGAAGCTTTAAATCAATTTTGACCCGACCCGATTTGCAACCCGGTTTCTGCCCAGAAAGTCATAACTTTTTACTCCAAGATCCGTTTGACGTGAGGTTTTTTGCTATGGAAACTAGACTGGTAGACCTTCGATTTGGTTGGTTGTGGGACTTCCAACTCTTTATATATTGAGAGAAAAGCTCTGATAAAATCACCCAAAGTTTAGAAATTTTTTAAAGAAACTTACGATAACTTTTGCCGACTTGCTTGACTTCAAAAATTATCATACGACCAAAAAGACCAAACAAATATCCCGGGCACCAAACTACCGGTTCCAAAAATCCTAAATGACTTGGATCCACTACAAGCAAATTCTAACAGTACAAGAAAGGCAAAAACGCATAAATGACCGGAAGGGTATTACAGTGGTCCATTAGCAAGAACTGACGGTGACAATCAAACCAACAATTTTTTTGTTCATGCTTTAAAGTGAATGCTTTAGAATTTTCCATGCAATGCGGGCAAGATAACTTTCGAGAAGTCATCCAACCCAACAACATCCCATATGCAGGAAAATCATTAATAGTCCACATTAAAGAAGCATGCATAGTAAAAATTTTCTTACTTGATATATCGTATGTCACTACACCATCAAACCATAATTGTTTTATCTCATCTATCAATGGCTACATATAGACATCAATCAAAAAATTTAGATTACGGGGACCCGGGATAATACAACTTCGAAATATGTAGGGACTTGTCATACACATTTCAGGCAGTAGATTATATGGAGTAAGAAATACAGTCCAGCAAGAATAAGCTGCAACATTATTAGAGAATAGTGTGAAACCATCTGCACACAATCTCAATCTAACATTTCTTGGTTCTCTAGCAAAATCAGGATATGTTCTATCGAAATGCTTCCAAGCTTCTCTATCTGATGGATGAGACAAGACACCCGGTGGCTTTCTATTTTCACGGTGCCATCTCATATGTGGGGCAGAACTCATTAAAGCATACAACCTCTTTAACCTAGGTATAAGAGGTAGATAGTGCATCGCTTAATTGGAACCATCTTTCCACCGGGAGTCCACTTATATCGAGCATGTCCAAAAAACTTACAATTGTCAAGATGATCATCATACTTATAGAACAACATGCAACCATTTACACAACAACTAATTCTATCATATGACAAGCCTAACTTGGAAACCAATTTCTTTGCTTCATAGAAATTCTTAGGTATCTTCAACTCTAGATTATTAGCTACTTCCCCCACAAGATCAACTACAGAGTCCATAAAAGTTTGAGGAGCACTCCAATCTGATTTGATACTCAATAGTCTAACTGCAATTGACAAAGCAGAATGCGGATTCCCTTGACATAATAGACGATTACCCTCTTGTAATTGTTTATAGAAGTGTTTTGCTTCTTCATTAGGAGCTTCTTCTAAATACTGTTTAGGTTTCATCCCATCTTCAACCTCGAAAGCATTATTAACTATTTCATGCATCCTATCATGTTCAACCCTATCATCTTGAGACCTATCATGTTCAACCCTAATATATTCATTCATAGGCAGCGAATTATAAATTATACCATTCAACCCATCCTTCTCATCATGATCAACCCACAAAAAATATCTATTCTTAAATCCACTATGATAGAGATGAACCATAAATGTATCTAGATTAAAAAACTTCAGGCACCGACATTTACTACAAGGATACCTAACCACACCATGACTTTGATAGTTGTCTAGTGACATTGCATGTTCGATAAAACCTCTAACTCCTTCAAAAAATTTAGGTTTAATAGGACCATCATTTTCATAATACATATCATACATATATAAGCGATGATCCATCTACAAAAATATAATAATTCAATTATAAATTAGACTCATTGACCTTCATAACATAAACTAAACTTGAAAACTAATTCAAGATTATAACCCAATAATATAAACTAATTCAAAATTTCCAAATTCACTATCAAATTCAAGAACTTAATTCAACAACCTAAAATTGAAAACTAATTCAAGATTATAACCCAACAATATAAACTAATTTAAAATTTCCAAATTCACTATCAAATTCAAGAACTTCATTCAACAACCTAAAGTTGAAAACTAATTCAAGATTATAACCCAACAGTATAAACTAATTCAAAATTTCCAACATCACTATCAAATTCAAGAACCAAATTCAACAAGCTAAAGTTGAAAACTAATTCAAGATTATAACCCAACAATATTAACTAATTCAAAATTTCCAACTTCACTATCAAATTCAAGAACCTAATTCAACAACCTAAAGTTGAAAACTAATTCAAGATTATAACCCAACAATATAAACTAATTCAAAATTTTCAACTTCACTATCAAATTCAAGAACCTAATTCAACAACCTAAGTTGAAAACTAATTCAAGATTATAACCCAACAAAATAAACTAATTCAATATTTCCAACTTCACTATCAAATTCAAGAACCTAATTCAGTAGCCTAAAGTTGAAAACTAATTCTAGAACTTAATTCAAAACCTAATTCAAACTTAAAATTAAGAGCCTAAGATATTTACTATGCTCACAAATTCTAAAATCGAATTCAAGTTCAAATTTCTCAAATTCAAGTTCACTAATTGTATTATATGCATTATAAAATGTTCATAATATTATTCAAGATTCACAACTAGCAATGTTCGTAATCTAACACTAAGATAAAATAAATGACAAAAAATAATTTAAAGATTTGAAACTAACAAACTTGCTAATAATAACAAAAAATATCAAATAAATCCTAACTTGAAATTTTAAATACTACTAATTCAAGTTCTAAACTACATAACAACTAACAATGTTGTTAATCTAACATTAACCTAAAATAAATGCAATATAATTGAAAAAAAGTAAAAAAATCTAACCTTGAATTTTAAATTATCCCTAACCTAAAAATTAATGAAGGAGAAGGAAGGAGGCGGCGTGGAGGTGGCGGCGGTGGCGGCAACAACGGCAGCAACGGTAGTGGCAGCAGCGACAGCTTGAAGGTGTGGAGGTGTGTGGAGAGAAGAGAGAAGAGAAAAATGAAAGAGTGACCTGATTTGGGTCACTTTATTTTTTAAAGAGCGACGAACAACATCGCTTTTATCCGTCACTTTTTTAAATGAGTTGACTGCGTATTGACCAAAAAGCAATAGACAAAAGCAACGATGTCCATCGCTTTTCTATTTTTTAATATAAATTAAAATTTAAAAAAAGCGGCGGACAGCGTTGTTATTTTTAAAAAAATTAATTTTTTTTAATAATTGCAACGCTGTCTGTCGCTTATAATAAAAAATAAAAATTAATTATTTATAAATAATTTTAGCATAAAAATACGCCAAAAAAGTGACAAAAAAAAGACGATGTCTGTCGCTTTTGTAAAAGAATAATTATAAATTTTAAAAAAATTAAAAAAGCGACGGACAACGTCGCTTTTTTCGTCGCTCTTTAGGAGTAATGTTGTCCATTGCTTTCCTATATGTCCCTTTTTTAGTTGTTTTAAGTAGTGTAATATGACATGAGTCTAGTGATTTTACCATATTTTAACTCTAAAATTGATGGTTGCAAATATTGATGTGCCTCACTTGATTGTGTTCTTGCTTGTAAAAGGGATTTACAATTTCAGATGCAAAATTGCTAGTGGGTACTTGGGATTCCACTTAGATTGAGACTAGAAATAGTTCAATTCGCTAGAAATACCAATTTAAGGATCTAAGCTAGAAGTAGTATGACCTCCCCAAGCATATGTTGGTTAGTTATTGTCTAAATAACGGTGTTTGAATAGAAACCATTGGATATATAATTGTTTGATCGAGAGATTAACAAGCATACATAAAACTAATGCTATCCATGTTTTTTAGCAAGAGTTCTTATGAATAAGTAATCACCCTATCCAATTTGACACACATCTCTAGTCGTCCTCTCTCATTGTTTACACCCGCTTTTACATTATTGTCTTGTATTGAATTGTGAATTGTGACAGATTTCCCAATTCCCCCATTTCCTTTACTTTTATTATTGTGAACAAACTACTCTTGTTGTGAAGTCTTTTCTTTACAATCGACTTGGCTAGTCACCAATTTTCTGTGGGATCGACCCCGACTCCCGTCAGGAATATATAAATGTGTTTTGCTCTAACAATCACCTATACCTCCACCTAGGAGAGTACACTTGAATGTTATAAAAAATGGCGCCATTGCTGGGGAATTGTATTTGAATAGCCTTTTTGATTGTGAATTGAAATCACCTTGTAGAGTGTTTATTTTTTATTTGGTTTGTTGTTTTTGTCCATTGCTTAGGTAGCCCATGAGCAAAGTGGGCGACAATAAAAGTGTTAATGGATGTCTTGACGAGTTCATGAATGAGGCCAATGAACCCGTGCCTCAAGTGGGAGTAGGTGGAATCTGCCTACCCCCAATGGTTGGAAATATGGTGTTTCACGTTACTAGCACAATGCTATATCTAATTCAAATGAAGGGATGTTTGGAGGAGCAGATCACGAAGATGCCAATAGGCATATCTGCAACTTTGTAGCGATATGTCAACCATTCATCTTCCAAAATATAACCCAAGAATCCATCCGACTTTGCCTATTCCCCTTCTCTCTAACGGGCGAAGCCACGACTTGGTTGGAGGAACTGTTGGATGGGTCAATCACCTCTTGGGATCTGTTGGTTGATGCTTTCACTACTAATTTTTTTCCTCCAGCATGGATGATGCAATTGAGGGATGAAATTACCAACTTCCGCCAACTTCCCGATGAGCCTTTGCATGAGGTATGGGTGAGATCTAAGAAGAAGCTCGTGGTCTGTCCTAACTATGGATTTTCGGACAATGTATTGCTACAAAGCTTCTTTAGATCCTTATATTGAATGAATAAGTCCATCACCAACAATCTTGGAGATGGTACCTTCATGGATCTACAATTTCCTCTTGCCTCAGCCTTTCTAGAGAAAATGACCAAGACTAACCAAGCGTGACACACAAGGGAGGCTGACATCCCTACCTCGAGAGTTACCACATCCATCTTAACAAATGAGATGCGGAGAAAGGATGAAGAGAGGGATGAGACCATGGCAAAATGATGACATAAATTGACCTCTTGGCAAAGCATATTATGGGGGCAGGTGGTACTAAGACCGTGAATGTTATGAGTATACCAGAGATCAAGGCTAGTGATGACAAGCTTAGGACCATCATGGATGGTAAACTTTGCTACTTATTGGCGGGTTCTCATCCCGGGTATTATCGCTCAAGGTATGAGAATCAAAGTTGGAATAGGGACAAGGAAAGAGATGGAAATTGGAGAGATCGTGACAAGAGGGTGGTAGATACAATCACAGGAGATCCAATCCTTACATACCTTAAAATAAGTCAGACTCCTTATATCAAACCACCACAAGTAATCTCAACACTCAAATATTGAGGACATGTTGTCCTTGGTGTTGAAGAGGGTAGAAACTACAAATACCAGGGTTAATGAGCTTAAAAGTAAAGTTTCAACACTTCATCAAACCGTGAGCTCTCATTCGGCCTCAATTAAGCATCTTGAGGCCCAAATGAATCATCTATCCACTCAAATGAAATTGAGGATGAAGGGAACACTTCCTAGTGACACCACGGCCAATACTAAAAATGATGCTCATGTCATGTCCATTGTTACTAAAAGTGGAAGAACAAGTGGTGTAGTGAGAGAGCCCATTGTGAAGCTGGTAGTTTTAGCAAAGAAACCTATTGTTGAAGCCGTTGTGGAGCTGTGTGACAAAGAAAAAGAGGGTGCTTGTGACAAAGATGTTGTGGAACTAGAGGTTTGGGTGAATCTTGGTGCACCCAATGCCCCATAAATGTTGATGTTGATGATGAGAGGGAGGAGGTTGAATCTCCTCCCTATGTGGCTATTGAAATTGAGAAGGACCCTCTTATTATACCAAGTATGCCGACCACACTACCCAAGGGACCTCCTCCATACCCTCAAAGGCTAAATAAGAAGAAGGAAGAGCATAAATTCAATAAGTTTTTGACATATTCAGCAAGCTTTCGATAAATATTCCTTTGTTTGAAGCCTTAACATAAATGTCGAGGTATGCAAAATTTATGAAATAGTTGCTCAAGAAAAAGAAGATAGTTGATGTGGGTACCATTGAGATAACGCACAGTTGTAGCACTGTGATGACAAGCAATGTTGCTAAAAAATGAGATGATCCAGGTGCATTCAGCATACCATGTACTATTGGGATATTTGTGTTCTGTAAAGCCTTGTGTGACCTAGGGGTGAGCATCAACTTAATGCCCCTAGCGATATTTAAAAATTTAGGATTGGGTACACCCAAAACTACATCTATGAGGCTACTCATGGCTGATCGGTCCATTAAGTGTCCAGTAGGAATCCTATTTGACATATTGGTGAAGGTCGACAAGTTTATTCTCCCGGCAAAATTCGTGATCTTGGATTGTGAAGTAGATGTTGAGGTTCCCATCATCTTGCGGCGACCACTATTAGCCATGGAGAGAGCACTTATTGATGTTGAACTCGATGAACTTAAATTCTAAGTGGGAAGCGATGTGGTGACATTCAACGTATGCCAACCCACAAGGCCTCTGGATGAATTGCGGGTGATCTCAGTGATAGATGTTGAGGGTAAGCTTGATCATGCCTTTGAGGAGTGTGAAATGGGCAAGACACCCAAGTTTGAAGAGTTTCCAAGTCGGCAATATGATGATGTTTTGAGGATGTTGAAAGAGCATTTCCCCTTTTTGGGGTGAGGCCACACCAATCGGATTGACTTACTACCCGACAACGACTGAGGTTGAGGTACTATCATCGAGCTGTAATGTAAAATCAAGCACTTATTGGGAGGCAACCCAATTGTTTTTACTTTTTTTTTCATTACCTTTTTGTTATTTTTGGTTTATTTTGGCAGTGCAGGGAGAAGAAGAATAAACAAGTGGAAAAACAGGGCAAAAGGGGGATGTGCGGAGGACCATGCAAATCACACAAGCCATTGTGTGCGTTGCACAGCCAACCGCATCCCAAAATAGAAGATTGGAAGAAAAATATTGAGTCATAGGTGACATGCGCTGGGCTATGCATTCTGCATAAGCTCATGTGCGCGTCGCACCTCCGTCGCATCATAGAATAGAAGCATGGCCAAGTTTTGAGTATGAAAAGGTAAGGTGCAAAATGACATGCGGTCCACACAAAGTTTTGTGCAAACTGCACATCGCGGTGCACCAAGGTAAATTTCAAATTTTAAGTTGACCTACCCATTGACTGACCCAACCCAGAGAGTGACCTGGTGACTTTTTCTCTTTTTTTCCCTCTTTTTAAACTGCCACAACCACCTTCTTCTCCCATTATTCTCCTATAAATCTTCCATCTCTCTCTCAAAAACATCCACAAACCCCTTAAACTCCCCAAAAACTTTCTTCTCCTCTCTCTCCCAAACTCCTCTGCCGTTGCTGCCTGTAACCACCGCCGTTGGTTCTCCGGGCAAGGTTATTGGGTCTCCATTGTTGCACCTTCAAAAGCTTTGAATTTTGCTTCTCTTTGCTTAATCTTCACTTGTGGTAAGTTCCCCGATGTTAATACATGTTTTTATTTTGAGTGGGAACTCATATTGTGAAGCATGCTTGTTAAAATTTCCATGTTAATTTTGGGTGAGATCTGAAATTTTTGGGGTCCCCAATTCTGAATTGTATTATAGATTTTGCTTAGGATCAACTTGGTAGAACTTGATATTGTGATAGTGCATATTGATTGTAGTAGTTTTCAGCCTTGAAAATTTGTGTGTGGGGTAAAGTCTGAGTAACCCACTTGTGATTGATACATGATTTGTCCCTATGATAGATTGGGTGACGTCATTCTTAAGGGCAAATCGTCATTTTTCATGAGATTTGGTTGGAAATTGATGATTGGGGCTGAAATTTGCTACTTGTATACCCATGATCTTTGTTGAACAATTTTGTTGGGTGTAGGATCTTGTGCGGGGAGGTACAAATTATTGTGAACTTTGGTGCCTAATTATTGCAATTGAAGGCTTGATGTTCCCGATGATAGATGGGGTAACGTCCTTCTTAATGGAAGATTTTAGACTCTTCTATTGTTATGAATGGTGATAATGGAACTCCGGGGAAGTATGAGTACCCGGATGATTTGGTAGTCATGTTGTGTTTTGCCCCTATTGTTTAATAGTTAGTTTACTTTTTGGTGCTAAGTGCTTAATGAAAATCTTGCTCCACGAATGACATGTGTAATTCACAAAAACATAAGGAACCAAAAAAATCCAATTGCGCTTTTGTGTGTTTTGCATGTGATGCATGGATCTTGATGTGCAAAATGCATAAGGCACCGCACCTGGTGAAAATGTGTTTCCAGCTTCCTGTTTAGAGGTGCGAAGCAGGGTGCGATATACACGTTGGCTCATGTGACCCGCATCAGCATTTGCACCTTACTGGAAAATAACTGAAGGATCTGGTTACCCATGTGAAGTCATGTGCGACACACATAATGTCTTGTGCAGGTCACACATGATCCGCATGAGCCATCAATTACCTACTTTATTTTTCTACTTCTTTGCATTCCATCCTTTTTAGTTTGTTAACTTCATTTTAGTCTTTTTCTTCTACTTATTTCAAAAACACAAAAAGATTTTGCTTTTATTTTTGGACTCATGATCTCCATGTGTAGAACATGTCTTTTAGCAGGGGTAATGCCGGGCGGAGTTCACGAAGGCCAACAACACCCTCTTCTTCCACTCCAATCGCAAAGGGAAAGAAAAAGGCCCTAGCATCTTCCAGTGCCCAAGTTTTAGAGAAAGAGAGAATTCAGTTCGGAGTGGAAGGTATGAGGTTCGTTTATGATTGTGACAGGGATAGGTCCTTCAACACGAAGCAGAGCTTCAATCTGAATGCAGTGGGGGATAACCTTCCCAACATCCCCACACGGTTTGCTAGCCAACAGTGGAAACTATTTCAGGAGGTGCCTTGAAACTATTACAAGGACATAGTCTAGAAGTTCTTTGGCTTATACCAAGCCACACAAGATGTTAAGGGCTATAAAGGGGGGTTGGAAACTTTTCCTGCCTTGGATTCAGTCATTGTTCGAGGTAAAGAGGTCCATATCACTCATGTTTCTATCAATCCTGTCTACTGGGACACCCCCATTTAGCGTGTACCTGAACTCATGGCCAAGCTAACTATCAAATACAAACCACTTGAGTGGGATTCTCCTATTATTGCTCTTGATACCCCTCTTTGGACCACCTTAGGGGGTGACATACCGTGATGGACTCTATACTTCGAGGCTCGACTGTGGTATGATTTTGTTTGCTCTCGCTTTCTCTCATCTCAGAATGATCAAAAAGTCACCCATGATGGGGCCATTCTAGTAGCCTCAATCATAGTGGGGGACCACATAAACTTTGGGGAAATTGTGGACTTTGTGATCAAGAGGAAGGCTCGTAGGAGTGGTGATGCTTTCCCTTTCCTTGTTCTTATTAGAAAACTGTGTGCAAATGCGGGCATCCCTTTCTTTAGCTGTGATTCCCCAACTCCCGCAATAGGTGTGTTGGATCTTGATAAAAAGACTGACAAGGATGCCCCTAGATTCAAAATATGCAGGGTGGAGACATTAGTTGAGGTTGAATTGGATGAGTTAGATGCGGAAGCTAATGCCTCCTCACCTTTCATGTGGATGCTGAGGCACACACTCCCACAGTTGTTCCACCTAGAGGGCCTTTGACTTAAAGTGGCCTCCAGGATATGGCTGATAGGACATATAATCATGAAAGGCAGCTGAATGACTTGTCTAATAAGTTGTCTGGTATGATACAAAGAGCTGTCAAGAATGCCATACAAGGGGTAGTGGAAATTGTCACCAAACTCTTCAAAAGGGTGGACATTATTGGGGGTGCAGTGAAGGAACTCAAGAAGGATGTAGCTAAAGCGAAAGGGAAAGCTCCAATTGAGGAGGCAGATTTTAGCACCTTGCCTCAACCCCGCCAGACTCGTAGACCCATGAATGATTTGTTTGCAGCTTATGTAGAGGATGAGCCTGAGCTTCTTGATGTTGAGTATGTTGAGCTAGATGATGATGAGAACCCAATATTTCAGCAGGCCCTCAGGGATTTCACATTGATAGAACACTCCCGAAAGGGTGGTGCAGGTCCTAGTAGAGATGCCACAGATGATGAAGCAACAGTTGATGATGATGAGGCATAGTCCTCCAGGGAGTTGCATCATTTCTCTCCTTATTTGATCTTAAAGCATGAAGGGAAATGCTTCTTTTTAAGGGGAGAGGTGGTGGTGTTATTTTATTTGGGTGCCCATGTTGGGCTTGAGATGTTTTATTGCCCTTGTCAGGCCTTGTTGACTTTATTTTTCCTTGATAGATTTTATGGCCCTTGTCGGGCATGTTGGATGATTGTGATGATATTGCCCTTTCCGGGCCTTTTCATTTTGTTTTGTGCTTAAGTGTGCCCTCTTCGGGCTTGATTTTTAATTCTTAATTTTGTGCCGAGTTAGTCTTACACGAATTCCATTGTCTTTCTACCCATGCCTTGCAAATGCGCTAAGGGCCTACGCCGAGGATTGTTTTTTTCAAATGATTCATGAGCACGCAAATTGGTAATCACCTTGTTAATAGTAGTTTAGCAATAAACTCTGAGGGTTTTGCCACGATTCTTTCCCAAGTAGCAAATGTTTTCTTTATTTTCTTTTTCTTTTTCTTTGGTTTTTGTGTCGAATCGGGTTGGTATTTCCCAATGATAGATTGTGAGGCAACTTTCTTAAGGGAAAATTCCAAGTTTTAGTTGTAATTTGAGTCCGTAGTGTGCTTGTCTCGAAATGAACCCACCAAAAAAAAATCTTGGCAAGACGTTTTTGAAAAGGAAAGGAAACGGGGGTAATGAAATTTTGAGGAAAGCATTCTCTTGTCATGACTTGCACACTCTTGTTCTGACTTGATCGATTCATAAACGAGTAAGTAATGAACTCAGAATAGCTTATCGAAAGTCATTTGTCCCAATTGATCTTGAGACTATTGTGAAGAAGTCTTGTGGCATGATGCCTTGTGCGGTGAGGCTTTACCTTTATTCTTGTACATATGCTTCATCTAGAACTTTCTCCGAATATGATTCAAGGCAAAATTCTAGGTGTGACCAAGCTTGGAAAAGGATCTTCGGCCCTTCTTGATAGCCACTTCACCCAAATGACTTCCCTCGACATCAATCCTAGTGAACGCCTTTGAGCTTGTGACCATTCTTTGGCACCTTGTTGACACGTTAACCTTTTTGGAACCTCTATCTTGGCACCCATCCTCCCTAATTGCTTAAAATTGAAATGTAGGCTAAAAGCCTAAGTTTGGGGGGAAATGAAAAGAGATGCACTTCAAAGTGCAAGGTAGAACCTTATGATGAATTGAAAAATTGCTCCAAAAATTCCAAAATCCAATGAGAAAAATAAAAAGAAAAGAATGGGAGCTACCAAATGAAGGTGTTACAAGGAGGTTGAATGATAGAAATAAAAAGGGAAAAGCTTGGGTTGTGTGAGGGAGAAACAAGGTGAAGTCAAAGTTCAAAAATGTTAGAGTGTTCAATGTAATGAGAAAGAGCATTAGGGAGGTGTAGTCACTTACCAGACTTGCTACATAACCAGAGTTAAATTACATCTTCCCCCTTTCCTTCTCTACATATCGAACACCCATAACTCTATTCTAAGTACAAACATGAACGACTAAAAATAAAATCAAAGCAGCAAACTTGGGTTGCCTCCCAAGAGCGCCTGATTTAACGTTGCGGCATGATGCATTACCTATGATTATTCTGACTCTGGTCAATCCTTGAGACAGAGTTCCTTGACCAGTTTGTCTCCATCAGAAATGCTAGGTAGTGTTTTACCCTTTGGCCATTAACTTGAATGTCCGAGAACCATCTTTGGACTCCAGTTTAACTGCTCTATGTGGAGACATGCTCACGACCTTGAAAGGTCCAGACCATTTGGATTTTAACTTTCCCAGAAATAACTTCAACTAGGAATTGAACAGCAACACAACATCTCTAGGTTGGAACTCCCTATTCACAATCTTCCTATCATGCACCAATTTCATTCTCTCCTTTATAGCATTGCACTTTCATATGAATGAAATCAAAACTCCTCTATTTTAGTTAGTTGTGACAACCTGAACTTCGCAGCCTCATCCCAATCAAGATTCATTTTCTTCAATGCCTAGAGCGCCTTGTTCTCTAGTTTAACTGGTAAGTGAAAGGCTTTTCCAAACACCAATCGGTACAAAGATATGCTAATTAGGGTCTTGTAGGCCGTACGATATGCCCACAGAGCATCACCCAGATTTCTGGACCAGTCAGTCATGTTGGCATTGACAGTCTTAGAAAGTATGCTTTTTATTTCTCTGTTAGACACTTCAACCTATCCACTTGTTTGGGGATGGTAAGGGGTGGCCACCTTGTGCTTGACTCTGTACTTCTCAAGTAGCCCAACAAATGCTCTATTACAGAAGTTAGAGCCACCATCACTAATTATGTCATGAGGTATGCCAAAACGGTTAAAGATTCTCTTCTTGAGAAAATCTATTATGCTTCTAGCTTTATTGTTCGGTAAAGCAATTGCCTCCACCGATTTAGAGATGTATTCTACTGCAACCAGGATGTACTTTTTACCTTATGAGCTAACAAAAGGTCCCATGAATTCAATCCCCCATATGTCAAAGAGCTAAACTTCTAGTACAAAGTTTAGGGGCATCTCATGCCTCCTCGATATGGTCCCCTATCTCTAGCATTGATCACAGCTCCTTTCTAGTCGATTTGCATCATTGTACAATATTGGCCAGTAGTAGAGACACTCCAACACCTTTGATGCAGTTCTATTCCCAGAATAGTGACCACCTACTGGAGATTCATCGCATGCCTTCAGGATAGGGAGGAACTCATCTTCAGCAACACATCGCCTGATAATATTATCTGCACAAATCCGAAATAAATAAGGTTTCTCCTAATAGTAGTTTCGGACATCTCACAAAAACCACTTCTTCTGGTAGTTCTTGACATCTTTTGGTACAACACCTGGAACTAGAAAATTAGCATAGTCAATATACCAAGGGACTGTTTCATGGGACATAGCTAATAGCCTCTCATCAGGAAAGGAATCATCAAGGTCAAGCTCTTCAACCAACTGTGCACTCTCTTCCAATCGCGACAATGGTCCGCCACTTGATTTCCTGTTACCTTTCTATCCTTTACCTTGACATCAAACTCTTGTAGTAGCAATACCTATATGATAAACCTTGGCCTGGTGTCCTTCTTTGACATTAAGTATTGAATGGATGCATGATCTGTGTATACTACCACTTTGGAGCCCAAGAGATATGCTCTGAATTTCTCAAACGAATAAACAATAGCCAACATCTCTTGTTCGGTTACTGTATAGTTCCTCTGTGCTCCATTCAATGATTTTCTCACATAGTACACCGGATGCATGATTTTTTTGTTGCACCGGCCAAGAACTGCCCCAACTGTATAACCACTTGCATCACACATCAGCTCGAAGGGTAAGGATCAATTCGGAGCTACAATAATCAGTGCCTCTGTTAACCTATGATTCAACTCCTCAAATTCCTTTAAGCAATCCATATTAAAACTGAATTTACCTTTTTTCAAGAAGCTTGCACATTAGCATGGAGATTTTAGAGAAGTCTATTATAAATTTTCTATAGAATCCTGCATGCCCCAAGAAACTTCTAATGCCTTTAACAGAAACTGGTGGTGGTTGCTTGTCAATGATATCAATCTTCTCTTGGTCCACCTCGATTTCCTTCCCAGAAACCTTATACCCTAGAACAAATCCCTCTTGCACTATGAAATGGAATTTTTCCCAGTTGAGCACTAGATTGGTCTCCTCACATCATGCCAGAACCTGCTCAAGATGATCCAAGTAGTCTACAAAAGTATCCCCAATGACCGAGAAATCATCCATAAACACCTCTAGATAATCTTTAACCATATTAGAAAATATAGACATCATACACCGCTGGAAAGTTGCAAGAGCATTGCAGAGACCAAAAGGCATTCGACTGAATGCAAATGTCCCATAAGGACAAGTGAACGTGGTATTCTCCTGGTTCTCCAGTGCAATATTAATTTGGTTGTATCTGGAGTAGCCATAGATGAAGCAATAATAGGCTTGCCCAGCCAACTTATCTAGCATCTAATCAATGAAAGGCATGGGTAAATGGTCTTTAAAGGTTGTTGCATTGAGCTTCCAGTAATCCGTGCAAACACATTATACGGTGACTGTTCTGGTTGGAATCAGATCATTCTTGGAGTTTCCCACAATAGTCATACCTTCCTTCTTGGGCACACACTGCACTAGGCTAACCCACACACTATCAGCAATGGGGTAGACTACCCCCACATCCAGCCACTTGATAATTTCCTTTTACCAACTCCTGCATAGCTTTGTTGAGTCTCCTCAGGTGCTCTACAATGGGTCGGCTATCATCCTCCAGCTTAATCTTATGATCACATATGCCTGCTGGAATCCCACAGATGTCAGCAATTGTCCATCCAATAGATTTTCTATACTTCTAAAACATAGTTATCAACCTCTTTACCCGCACATCAGAAATAAAAGTGGAAACAATAACAGGTAAAGTTTCATTAGGTCCTAAGAATTCATACCTAAGGTGGGCCGAGAGCGGCTTTGGCTAAAGTTTGGGGGCATCAATAATGGATTGTTTTGTTGGTGGCATGGATCTATTTTCCAGGTCTAAAGAGAGTTTCTTGGGAGTGTAACAATAAGAACCAAGCCCAGTCAGGGCATTCACGATCTCCACATATCCCTCTATGTAATCTCAATCAAAGTTCACTAAGATAGCTGCTAACGCTTCACCAAAACTATCCTCCTCCACTGTTGCCTCTATTGCTTCCTCTACTGCATCCTCTACCATATTTATCACTTAAATGCTGGGATATTTGCTTGGTAAGTACATTCCCTTGATAGCTTGAAAAGTGACCTCTTCATTATTAGCTCAAAATTTAATTTCATTCCTCTCCGAGTCTATTATTTCTCTTCCGATTGCTAGAAATAAGCATACTAAAATGATCGGGATATCTTTATCCACCGCACAATCCAGTATCATAAAATCAGCTGGTAACATAAATTTTCTGACTTTGACTAGCATGTCATCAACAATACCGATGGATTGTTGTACGGACCTGTCCGCCATCTGCAACATCATGCTAGTAGGCCTGGGAAGTCCAAGTCTGGACTGCTTGTATATAGCCAACGACATTAACTTTATACTAGAACCATTGTCACATAGTGCTTTAGCAAACACTCTTAGCCCGATGGTGCAAGGTATTGTGAATGCACCCGGATCACCCTTCTTCTCAATTGGGTAGTGTGAAATAATAGAGCTTACCCTGTGAGTAAGCTGTACATCTTTATCCTTCGTAGATCCCTTCTTCTTAAGAACCTCTTTCAAGTATTTTGCAAATTAGGACATCTCTTGCAAGGCATCAAGGAATGGTATACTCATCGACAGTTGCTTCAATTGATCATAAAACTTTAGGCATTTAGCATTCTCTATCTTTTTGACCAACCTTTCAAGGAATGGTGGTGGACACTTAAATGTCTGAATGATCTTCATAATGGGCTCTTTCTTCACCTCATCAACCTTCTCTTTACTTAGTGCTTCCTTTTCAACTACAATATCTTCCTCAAGACGAACCTCTACTTCTTCCACCGACTCATCAATTACATCAGTATTTTTTGTGGTGAGACCACCCTGGGTGGTGATTTCTATACACTAAGAGGTGCTACTCCCACTCTTTGGATTAGCAATGGTATCACTTGGTAGTTGAACCTTCAATTTTGGGTTCTACTCCCTTGAAAAATCTCTGAACTATTGTTCCAGCTTTTGAATAAAAGTCATGCGAGAACTTACCACCTCTGCCAGGTTTTTCGCTGACATGTTTGCCTTCTCCTAATTGTCAAGGATCCTTTCTAACATACTCTCTATCTTGGAAGGTCCCTATTCTTGCTAATTTCCATGTGGAGGCACATATGGATTTCCACTTTTATGATTGAACCCATTTGGATTGTCAAAGTTTCCTTGCACCTGTTGTTATGGTATCCATTGGGTTTGTTAATGTGTTCACCACTAATTTTGCTGTTGTGAGTTTTATTAGGTCTGTTGTTGTGGTTTCCACTGATTCTAATTTCCATAGCCTTGACCCTGGTCCTGTGTTTGTTGACTGCCCAGTGTTTTCTATGAAGTTATTTTCTTTAGCTTGCATTGTCTGTATCGCTGGGTATCCATCTTCCTCATAACTGAAACTAGGTTCTTGTTTTAGAGGTATGCTATCTACTACATTCAACCTTTTGGTATTATTTTTAGTTAACTTCTTGTTCAATAAGTCCAGGCTGGTGACCAACTTGGCAATGGTCTCATCTCTTTCATGATTTTCTTTTGCCAGATTAGCTAAGGAGGCATGTACCCTGCATTGGTTCCACTTGAGTGCCAGGCCTGGTTATGAGCTGTCAACCTGGTTATGTACCCTCACAATCTATGTATGCAGAATCTTTATTCAAATAGGCAAAACACAGGAAGCCAACCTAGGCAAAGGTCTGCTGCTGAAGAAGCAAGGCTCTGCTTTGGGGTAGAGGGCATGAAAGCCTTCTACAAGCGGGACTAAGCTAGAGGATTCAATGAGGAGAAAAGGTCTAATTTGGGAGAGGTCAGAGATGATCTACCTAACATGCACCAGCAATTTGTTGAATGATAATGAAACCCCTTTTAGGATGTACCCAGCGGGTACTATAAGGAAATTGTGCAAGAATTCTTTGCAGCTTATCAGGCTACACAGGACGCCAAAGGATACAGAAGGCCTGTGGAGAAATTTCCCAACCTAGATTCAGTCATAGTCAGGAATAAGAAAGTTAGCATCACCCCCGCTACCATCAATGCTATCTATTAGGGACACTCAATTGACCCTGCACCAACACTCATGGCCAAGTTGATGGCTGACTCAAAGCCATATCAGGATACAACCCTCATCATTGCTCAAGATGTCCCCCTTTGGTCTACTATGGGGGGAGATATTCCAAAGAGGTCCCTAATCTTCGAGGCTCATCTTTGGTATGATCTTATTCGCAACCATTTCTTGCCTTCCCAAAATGATCAGAAGATAACCCAAGAGAGAGGCCATTCTAATAACGACCATTCTGATAGGGGAGCATATGAACTTTGGGGAAATAATGACTATGGTGCTAAGGAGAAAATCTCATCAAGGAAATGACTCCTTCCCCTTACCGGTGTTGATTACTAAGCTTTGTGCCAAGGCCTATGTCCCTACCCTCAGTTGCGACAAATTCACTCATGCTATTGGGACCATTGGCCTTGATAGGAAAACAGACAAGGACGCCCCCAGGTTTATGAAGCAAAGGGTTGAGAAGTTCAGTGGGGTTGACAGTGATGAGCTTGGTGCTAGGGCAAACACTTCATACCCCTCCAGGGCTACTTCCGAGGCACATACACATGCCCCAACTCCTAGGTGACTAAAAGCAGCCTTCAGGACATGGTTGACAGAACACATAATCATAAGAATCAGCTTGTTGACCTAGCTACCAAACTACTCGGAATGATAAACAAGGCTATCAAGAGTGCAGTAAAGGGGGTGGTGGATAGCTTGAACTCACTATGCAAGAGGGTTGATGTCATTGAGGGGTAAATCAAGACATTATGGGAAGATATTTGCAAAGGGAAAGGTAAAGCTCCGATAGTAGAAGCAGATCTAACCACCTTACCTCCACCTCGTTCCATTCCCGGACCCTTGGATAGCTTATTTGCAGCCTATGCGGATGAGGTGTTTCCTGTCAATAAGGATCAAGGGTTTGGAGATGATCAAGATCCAGATTTTTAGAGGGCTCTTCATGACTCCACACTTTTTGCGCACTATCGAAAGGGTGGTGCTAGCCCGAGTGAGAGAGCCTCTGATGAGGAAGGAGCTGTTGATGATGATGAGGAGGACTAGTCCTCAAGGGAGTTCTACCGCTTATTCCCATTGCACTATGAGCATTGTGGTCAATGCTTCTTTTTGTGAGGATGTGGTGGCTTTACTTGCTTTTGTTGGTGCCCGTAAGTGGGCTTGACACATTTTATTGCCCTTGTCGGGCCTTCTTGACATTCTGCTAGATTTTATTTGGCTCTTATCGGGCATATTTGGATGATTGTGATATTTATTGGCCTTGCCCGAACTTTAGATTTCATTTTATTTTTTATGTTTTGTTTTGAGCTTATTTGTGCCCTTGCCGAGCTTGATTTTTGTTGATTGAGATTGTGTTGCTGGGTGGGACTCATATGCTTGATTATCTTACTAATCGTGTTTTGCAAATGCTCTAAAGGCCTACGCCGAGGCTTGTTTTAAAAATGAATCATGAGCGCGCAATTCGGATATCGCCTTGTTAATAGTAGTTTAGAAATAAACTCTGAGGGTTTTCCTAATACCACGGTTCTTTCCCAAGGAGCACAAGTTTTGATTATTTTTTTTCTTTTCTTTTGTTTTTGTGTGTCAAACTGGGTTGGAGTTTCCCTATGATAGATTGAGAGGAGACTTTCTTAAGGGAAAATGCCAAGTTTTATTTTAGAATTGAGTCTGTAGTTGCTTGTCTCGAAATGGGCCCACCAAAAAATTTCTCGTGGCAAGTTATTTTGAAAATAAAAGGAAGAAGGGAAATGAATTTTTGAGGAAAAGCATTCTCTTTTCATGACTTGTACACTCTCTCTTTGGCATGATTGACTCACAAATGAGTGTGTAATGAACTCGAAATAGCTTGTCAAAAATTATTTGCCCCAATTGATTGTGAGACTAATGAAAGAGATCTTGTGGCATGATGCCTTGTGTGGTGATGCTTTACCTTGATTCTTGTGCATAAGTGTCATCTAGAACTTGCCTCGAATGTGATTCAAGGCAAAATTCTAGGTGTGTCCGAGCTTGGAAGATGACCTTAGGCCCTTTTTGATAGCCACTTCACACAAATGACTTCCCATGACATCAAATCCTAGTGAACCCCTTTGAGCTTGTGACCCATTTTTGGCACTTTGTTAACACCTTGACCTTTTTGGAACCTCTATTTTGGCACCCATCCTCCCTAATTGCTTAAAAATTAAATGTAGGTGAAAAGCCTAAGTTTGGGGGGGAAACGAAAGACAACTTAGGGAAATGTCTATGTTTGGGGATGCATGTGATCAAATAAGGAGAAGAAACGAAGTGCACTTCAAGTGCAAGGTAGCACCTTAATTTTGAATTGAAAATTTCTCCAAAAGATCAATCCAATGAGCAAATTGAAAAGCAAAAATAGGTCCTACCAAGTGAAGGTAGTATAAAGAGTTTTAATGATCTTGAGTAAAAAAGAGGAATCTTGGGTTGTGAGAGGGAGAAATAAGGCGAAGTTAAAATAGAAAAATGTGAGCGGTGTTCGAAATGAGAACAAAGAGTATTAGGGAAGTGTAGTCACTTGAACCAAATGATATCCTCACCTTAGCCCTAGTCAACTTCACAACCCGCAAGTCCTTGGTGATTTCGAGCTTGGCTACCTTACATTAGTGGCGATATACATGAAGGGCAAGCCTATGGTTCAACGTGCATGCACTTGGACTTCCTTGAGTGAGTGAGAGTCTTCTTGGTTCTCCTCTAATCCCGTCTTTTGTGAATTGAATTATTGTGAGTGGGATTCTCTCTTATGGTGAGTGGCATCATGCACTCGAATTGAAACATAGAGTCTCTATTTCAATTAAGGGGAATGAATGAGACAAGTTGTGTGGTGAATCTCGAGGCAAACCTTGACGGTCCATTCCAATGACTTGAGAAGCCTAAATGTCTTATTTTGAATAGCAAAAATTCCCTTTATTTTGAATGAGAAATGATGTCCTTTTGGAAAAAGTTTTAAATTGATCAATTGCCTTGAATTTGTGGTGTTCCAATTGAGATGAGCATAGTAGCTGAGTCGTTTGTTTAAGTCTTTTATTTATTCTTTTTCTTAATTTTTAGTGTAGATTATTCTTTTATGCCTTGATTGAGCGTAGAGCATAATTCATTCCTTACCTTGTGAGTATCTTGCTTGAGGACAAGCAATAGTTCAAGTTTGGGGGTTTGATAAGTTGGTAATCTACCAACTTATTGAGCCTATATCCATGAATTATTGCTATGTTTTGAATAGATTTAGAGGTTCTTATAGCCTTTATTGATGTCTATGCCAGTACTTTTGATAAATGATGATAAAAAAGGAAACAGACCCAAAAAGAGCTCAAAAGGAGTGAAGTGTGAAGTGTTAGGAAAAGCTGAAGATTTTGAATGAAGATGCAATGGCCGTGCGACACGCACAAGCCGAGGTGCGAACCGCACCTCTTCCATATAAAGCTGCAAAAGTTCTAAAGAGTTTGTTAAGAGGTGTGGTCGATGTGCGACGCGCAGATCCTAAGGTGAGAACTTCACCCTCTTACACGGAGCTCCCAAAGTGTAACGACCGGGTCCATCATTACGAGTAGTCCAATTGTGCCGAGTTTTAGAGTTAGAAAACTCTTAGTTTGGGAGTTTGAAATTCTGGGCTAGGCTATCCTTGGTCAGTTTTGGAGTGAGGTAGAGTCTAGGGAAATCCGGGTAAATATGGGTTTAGGTGTCTTGGATTGAGCTATTTTTCCATGTAGCCAAGACATAAAGAAGTCCAAGGGACTTTTTGGAATCACATTTGGGTAAGTAGAACTCCCAAAATCGCATTTGACGTGAAGAGGTTCTTTCAGGAGATCAGGGAAACAGGTGTGTTGTGAAATGGCCAAAACTGGCAGATTTCCAGACATTATATCTGTGACGAGCGCGATCATGTGCGATAGCAGCCACCGCTATAGCGGTGGAAATTAACGCTATAGCATCGGTCAAAGGGCGGTCAACCTACTTAAAACCGCTATAGCGGCATCCTACCGCTATAGAGGAGAGGATGTTAATGTAGAAACAGCTCCCAAAATATTCAGTTTTTCACAATTTCATTTTGGGAGAAGAGCTAGGCGATTCCAGGCGTTTTTCTTCCTTTTTTCGTCAAAATTCTTCCCCAAGGTAAGGTTTTTGTCCCCCAATCATTGTATTACATTTCCTATGCGGTAGAATTGCTAGGAGGGAATTTGGGGAAAGGTTAGAATAACCTAGGGGTGGTGGATTTCGGGGAATGAAGGGGATTTCAAGCATGTGTGTTCTTCGGTATGGATTAAAGTACATTATTATGATCATAGGTTGTTTAATTCCCTGTTTTATTGGTTAAAAATGATGAAACTAGGAGAATTAATGGTGGGAAAGCCCGGGAAAGGGTGGGATGATCATGGGTGGCCTGGGGTTTGGGTATTTGGTATAATTTGGGTAATGTACATGCCTTGTGTGTTAAATATATGTACTGTGTGTTGTTTTTAGACCAAGAACGAGAAAGGAATCTGGAACACGGGAAAGCTCGGGTCGAATAGAGCTTGGAACATTTCAAGGTAGGTGATGGCTTATGATTTTCTGTGAATGTGTATATTCATGTACTCATTTCTAAGTGATTGTATGCATTACATTGCTTAGGGAAGTTTTGTGGAATGTCTAGGTTCCTGTTTACAGTCTGTGATTGAACGGTGTTTACTTATCAGTTTTACAAGTTATATATGTTCATATATTGACTGTGGTTGTTGAAATTGGTTGGCTCGGGTACCATGCCTTGGATGGTTATAACAAATGGTTGGCATGGGTACCACGCCTGGTACGAATATAACACTTTGTTGGCACGGGTACCACACCTGGTACGGGTTTACTTTATTGCATCATAAATTGTTCATTTATTATTGTATTGCATTGGCTGATATTGGTTCCGTGTGTGGACTGGGTTGTTTTACTGAATGTGATACTTGATATTAGTTCCGTGAGTGGACCGGGTTGTCTATTTAAAGGTGCTATTATTGGTGGTCTTTGACTGGCCAGGAACTTTGTATAAATGCTGTGTTGGTCTTGGTTTAGGCCGGGTTGAATCATTACTTTTGGTATGTGTCTAGAGGGGATTCCAGGGTGGGTTCAGGCTAGATGGAAAGGTATAGTTAATGGCTCATGTTCGTGGTATAGAACTGTAAGAGATGGATTCATACTGGGACAGGGTAGGTAGAGACTTGTAGTCAAGGACCTGAAGACTTGTTGCATGTTTTTCATATATTTACTTGAATATGTTGTACTGTTATATATGTTGTTTACTTGAAAATTGGTTGATGATACTACCAGTACATAGTGGTGGTGTACTGATACTGCACTTGCTTTTCTTTTGGTGAGTACATAAAATCTTCTAGCGACTAAGACGCGACCTCATCTTTAGCACCGGCGATTCTGACTTTCAAGGGTGAGCTTCTTTTTTCGAGCTACCTTGGGTTATCCTTAGAGTTTTAGTCCATTTGTTTCGAACTTAAAACTATTTTATTTTCATCTTTTGGGGTTGCATCCTTATATTCTAGATATTTGGTATTGATGTTTGGTACAATGACTTTCAGTTTCTAGGAGGGATTTTTCGCAGATTATATTAAAGCTTTAGTTTTGCATTGTTTTGATTGCTAGTTTACTTTTCGCTTGCTGGTTTTAGGCTGTTAGTCTAGGAAAGGGTTGAATTCTATTAGTTTGTTTATCCGGGGGTTGGGTGGGTTCCACTTATGATGGGTTGGGTGGGTGCCATTCTATTAGTCTAGGACAGCGTTACCTGCAGGACTACTTCATAGAATGCCAATTCTAGAGTAGAAGTGGGAAAGAATAGTCATGGATTTTGTAGTGGGTCTTCCCAAGACATTGGGGAAGTTTGACTCAATTTGGGTCATTGTTGATAGACTGACCAAGTCCGCTCACTTTATTCCGGTCAGGATAGATTACAATTCGCTGCAATTGGCTATGATCTACGCGAAGGTGATTGTGAGACTGCATGGGGTACCACTGTCCATCATTTCAGATTGGGGTATGCAGTTTACTTCTAAGTTCTGGGGCTTGTTACATGAAGAGTTGGGTACATAATTCACCTATAGCACAACCTTCCATCCTTGGACTGATGGTCAGTTGGAGAGGACGATCCAAGTATTGGAGGATATGCTGAGAGCATGCGTGATGGACATCGAGGGTCATTGGGACTAATTTCTACCATTGTGAAAATTCTCGTACAAAAATAGCTACCACTCTAGAATTGACATGGCACCGTTCAAGGCCTTGTATGGGAAGAACTGCAGATCACCGGTTGGGTGGTTTAAGGAAGGAGATGTGAAGCCTCTGGGTTTAGACTTAGTGAAGGAAGCACAAGAAAAGGTAAGGGGCCTACAAACCAAGTTGTTGGCTGCTCAAAGCAGGCAGAAGGAGTATGAAGATCGCAAGGTATGGGACATGGACTTTCAGGTTGGTGAACAGGTATTGTTAAAGGTATCACCCATGAAAGAGGTTATGCGGTTTGGTAAGAAGGGCAAGCTTAGCCCTCAAAATTGTGGCGCCAGTGGCTTACAAGTTATCACTGCCACCTAGTTTGTCAGGCGTCCATCCGGTATTCCATGTATCCATGCTTAAGCAATACCATGGGGATGGGGATTACATCATCAAGTGGGATGAGATACTTTTCGATAAGGATCTTTGTTATGAGGAAGAACCAGTTTTAATTCTTGCTCGAGATGTTCGGAGGTTTTGGACAAAGGTGATTGATATGGTGAAGGTTTAGTGGAAGCATCGTCCGGTTGAGGAAGCCACTTGGGAAACTGAGAAGGACATGCAGAACAAGTACCCTCAATTGTTTGAGGATTCAGGTACTACACTTCCATTCTTTTATTTTTGTAATTTTAGGTTTGATCGTTCAGGGACAAATGATGGGTAAATTAGTATATGTTGTAATGACCAGGTTCGTCATTATGGGTAGTCCAATCGTGCCAAGTTTTAGAGTTAGAAAACTCTGGGTTTGGAAGTTTGAAATTCTGGGCTAGGCTAGCCTCGGCCAATTTTGGAGTGAGGTAGAGTCTAGGGAAATCCAGGTATATATGGGTTTAGGTGTCTTGGATTGAGCTAGTTTTCCACGTATCCAAGACATAAAGGAATCCGAGGGACTTTTCGGAAACATATTTGGGTAAGTAGAACTCTCGAAATCGCATTTGCCGTGAAAGAGTTGTTTCAGGACATCAGGGGAAACAGGTGTGTTGGGAAATGGCAAAAACTGGCAGATTTCCAGACATTATATCTGTGATGAGCACGATTATGTGCGATAGCAGCCACCGCTATAGCGGTGGAAATTAACGCTATAGCATCGGTCAAAGGGCGGTCAACCTACTTAAAACCGCTATAGCGGCAGCCTACCGCTATAGAGGAGAGGATGTTAATGTAGAAACAGCTCCCAAAACATTCAGTTTTTCACAATTTCATTTTGGGAGAAGAGCTAGGCGATTCCAGGCGTTTTTCTTCCTTTTTTCATCAAAATTCTTCCCCAAGGTAAGGTTTTTGTCCCCCAATCATTGTATTAAATTTCCTATGCAGTAGAATTGCTAGGAGGGAATTTGGGGAAAGGTTAGAATAACCTAGGGGTGGTGGATTTCGGGGAATGAAGGGGATTTCAAGCATGTGTGTTCTTCGGTATGGATTAAAGTACATTATTATGATCATAGGTTGTTTAATTCCCTGTTTTATTGGTTAAAAATAATAAAACTAGGAGAATTAACGGTGGGAAAGCCCGGGAAAGGGTGGGATGATCATGGGTGGCCTGGGGTTTGGGTATTTGGTATAATTTGGGTAATGTACATGCCTTGTGTGTTAAATATATGTACTGTGTGTTGTTTTTAGACCAAGAACGAGAAAGGAATCTGGAACACGGGAAAGCTCGGGTCGAATAGAGCTTGGAACATTTCAAGGTAGGTGATGGCTTATGATTTTCTGTGAATGTGTATATTCATGTACTCATTTCTAAGTGATTGTATGCATTACATTGCTTAGGGAAGTTGTGTGGAATGTCTAGGTTCCTGTTTACAGTCTGTGATTGAACGGTGTTTACTTGTCGGTTTTACAAGTTGTGTGTGTTCATATATTGACTGTGGTTTTTGACATTTGGTTGGCTCGAGTACCACGCCTTGTATGGTTATAACAACAGGTTGGCACGGGTACCACCCCTGGTACGGGTATAACACTTGGTTGGCATAAGTACCACGCCTGGTACAGGTTTACTTTATTACATCTTGCATTGTTCATTGATTATTGTATTTCATTGGCTGATATTGGTTCCGTGTATAGACCGGGTTGTTTTACTAAATGTGATACTTGATATTGGTTCCGTGACTGGACCAGGTTGTCTATTTAAAGGTGTTATTTCTGGTGGTCCTTGAGTGGCCGGGAACTTTGTATAACTGTAGTGTTGGTCTTGGTTTAGACCAGTTTTAATCATTACTTTTGGTATGTGTCTAGAGGGGATTCTAGGGTGGGTTCGGGCTAGACGGAAAGGTATAGTTAATGGCTCATGTTCGTGGTATAGAACTGTAAGAGATGGATTTCATGCTGGGACAAGGTCGGTAGAGACTTGTAGTCCAGGACTTGAAGACTTGTTGCATGTTTTCCATATATTTACTTGAATATGTTATACTGTTATATATGTTGTTTACTTGAAAACAGGCTGATGATCCTACCAGTACACAGTGGTTACTTATACTGCACTTGCTTTTCTTTTGGTGAGTACAAAAAATCTTCTAGCGGCTGAGACGCGACCTCATCCTTAGCACCGGCGATTCTGACTTCCAAGGGTGAGCTGCTTGTTTTGAGCTACCTTGGGTTATCCTTAGAGTTTCAGTCCATTTGTTTCGGACTTAAAACTATTTCATTTTCATCTTTTGGGGTTGCATCCCCATATTCTAGATATTTGGTATTGATGTTTGGTACAATGACTTTCAATTCCTAGGAGGGATTTTCCGCAGATTACATTAAAGCTTTAGTTTTGCATTGTTTTGATTGCTAGTTTACTTTTTGCTTGCTGGTTTTAGGCTGTTAGTCTAGGCAAGGGTTGAACTCTATTGTTTCGCTCATCCGGGGGTTGGGTGTGTGCAACTCACGACGGGTTGGGTCGTGACAGAAAGATAGCTGAAGTCACTGGTTCAATTGAGGGTAGTGTGCGACACGCACTTCACAACATACAAACCGCACGTTGCGCCTCACACCTCTCGAAGGGAATTTTTGTCCTAATTGTTAGAGACATTTTGGTAAACTATAAAAGGCCTATTCAGGCACAATTGAAAATAACTTTCATATTCCTGAATATTTTGAAGAGTTTTTTGCTTGGAGACTAAGTTTTTCACCTCCATTGAGAAGAGGGTTTCAATCCAATTTTTGTTGGTTAACACTCGTGTACTCAAATTGAAGCTACAACTTGAGATTCAACTCTAATGGAAGAGATTTTGACTTACCCAGCTGGAATCTATTTCTCTCTTGCTATGAGTGGCTAAATTTTCTTGTCTAGGAGTGTATTGATGATGAATGCTTAACAAATGAGTGTGGGTGTTATTTATTCTTGCTTATAATTGCTTTATTGACATGGTTCTAGTAATTTCACCAAGTTTTAATCCTAAAATTGGTGATTGCAAACATTAATTTTTTTATTACTTGACTGTGTGATTGGTTGAGAAAGGATTTCATAGTTTCGGATGTGAAATTACTATTGGGAACTTGGGATTCCACTTAAATTTGAGGCTAGAGATAGTTCTTATCGACAGATTCTCCCATTTAAGCATCTAAGCTAGAGATAGTGTGACTTCCTCAAGTGAAATTAGTTGTTTATCGATCAAACCGATGGTGCTCTAACCGAGATGATCGGATATAAGATTATTGATTGAGAGATAATCAATTCTTACCCATGACCAATCCTATTCATGTCATTAAGCGAAAATAAGTATGAATTGATAATCACCCTATCCCATAACTAAAGCCCCATCAGATATGCCTCCCTAGTCGTCTAGTCAACTTGGTACACCCGCTTTTATTTTAGTGCTTTTTAATTGAATTGCGATTATAGTGACAACATCCCAATTCCCCCATCCTTTTACTTTTTATTTGGAGCAATTACTCTCGCTTTGAGCTCAATTCGATACAATCTCTATTTAGCTACTCAAGTCCCACGGTATGACCTTGATAATAATTGGGATTATAAATTTTGTTTTGTTGCACGACCATCGTGACCTCCTACTTGGAGAGCGCAATTTGAGCGTTCATGAAGCGCTTGACGACCGGGGCTTGACCACATCTCATATTTTGTATTGTTACTCTTTATATATTTGGAGACAGTTGTACTTATCATTTTGTTACTTCTAGCACTTGTATTCTATTAGAAGCTTATGTACTGTCGATACTAAGTCTTGGGGTTGGTGTAGTTTTGTTATATAAATATATTCGAGTTATTTGCTTACGCCTTATTCTATCTTATATTCTGCTTCTACTTTTTGTGTGTGTTGGTTAGATAGTAGCCCATTACTAACCATTTTGGGCTATGAGAATTGGTTCCCATACTGGGGGGTTGTAGGTGACATCATGACTTAAGAATCGGGTCGTGACAACTTGGTATCAGAGCTCTAGGTTCACCAGTATCGTACTACAGAAGAAAATGTCTAAGTAGAGTCTTGCGGATTGGTACGATGACGTCCGTATCCTATTTGTGGGAGGCTACATGGAATTGTTAGGAAAAGTTCCATCTTATTATTTCCTTTCCGTGTACTCCTAGCCTATCAACTTCTTAACTTCGATCGTTTCATTCCTTCTCAGATGCCTAAGACGAGTTTGATAGCAGGCGGTGTCGAGGCTTATATGCCTGTTGCTTCAGTGCTTTCATTAGCGTCAGGATTTCAGGGTGAGAGTTTACCGTAATAGATAGGGGGTGTTGGGTTAGCCCAGCCTCTGGTATGGTTTTATGATAACCTAGTTCTTTAGGGCACCGTAGTTAGGACTCTACGTCCTCCACTGGGTGTCTCAATGCCTCACGGTGGGGCAGTACCCAATTCTTCGAGAAGTGCTCCCGTTAGAGTTGAGATTCCAGTCCTTCAGTAGGGTTATATGTCAGTATTGGAGTATGAGGCAAGGTTTGATTAGATGGTTAGGAATACTACTAGGACTGTGCCTTATGAGTTTGATAGAGTTTAGAGTTTTGTTGGGGGATTGATTTCACAGCTCCGTTTGGCGACCGAGCACCTGGTTACAGTTGGGATAACCTTTATTTAGATAGTACATAATGCTTGGGCTGTTGAGGCATATGGAAGTAGTAGTAAGAAGAATCGTTGTCAGGACAATTTTCAAGGTTCTCAGACTCGAGGTAGGGAATTCTCCACTAGAGCTCAGTTTCATTGCTTTTTATCTAGCAGACCAGTTTCAGCTGCTCCATAGGTTCCAGAGGGTGGTTGTGCAGGGAATATTGAGAAGAGTAGGCAGGGTGCGGGTCAGGTTCTTTGAGGTTTGCCTTCAGGGTGTGTAGGCCCATAGTGAGACTTCTTTCAGAGAGAATTATTTCCTGTACGGTGAGCATGGCCACTGTGTTAGGGCTTGTCCCATGATCGCACATCATAGTCGTCATGGTTGTTATGATTATGGGGTGATCGGTTATTATTATAGAGATTGTCCCTGGTGAGGGATGATTGAGCTATCAGCATCGACTATTTAGTCCAATGGTAGACACCATCAGTACGATACCCCTCTTGATGGGCCGAAGGTAGAGGTTCCCAATATTGTTGCTCCTAGTATGACTCTGTTTATCTTCGACTGGTAATAGCATTGCTCGCATTGTGATTCTCCCCTTTTTGTGTATTTTCTTATGTGCCTTCCTGTTGTACTTGTTTAGTTTTTTACTGTTTGAGGTTGTAGTTCTATTCGTGTGTTTTTTGGTTGATCATTTCTTTTAAGTAGTGTATGGGGTTAGTTATCCTTGAGAGGTGTTTTCCCAGAGTTGTAGCAAGTGGGTAGGTCTTGTTAAGCTCTCTTTCGGTTGGTTGTGGTTCTAGACTTGGCTTGAATCTTCCTTTTCTAGCGGTCCTAGATGGTTGTTTCCTTGGTCGTTGTCTAGCGTCGGCTAGAGGTCCCTGTGTTGGTTCGATGTGATACCGGTGGTGGTGCCAGAGTTTAAGGCCCTGTTTTAAGTAGCATGGTGTTGGTTATTCTATTAAGCATTGGTTGGTTTTGTGTTCTCAAGAAATTAGAGTTAATTCACTTTGTTTGGTTTATTTAGGAGGTTGAAAGGTATGTGGGTTGTTCCCATAGTCTCCTTCAGTTTCTTGTCCAGTTGGGTTGTCTTATTATTTTTTCCCACTACCAGTTGGAATGAATTGTGATCGTAGTTCTCTGGTTGAGCTTTTGATTGCGGTATTGTGGTTGAGCTTTGACTATGGCATTTTTGGCTAAGCATTGACTGCAGCATCGTGGTTGAGTTGTGTTTGTAGTTTTTTGGTTAAGTTGGGCATTCGGCCCATTCTTCTCCTGCCTTATTGAGTTCCGACAATATAAATGTGGGAGCTAAGGAAATAGCTCCAGATTTATCTAAAAAAGAGGGTCTGTCAGGTTGGTTGCATCTTTGGAAGAGGATGTAAGGTTCAGTGTATGCCAAGGAAAGGTTTGGCTTAGTTGGAAAAGGAGGGAGATGACTCCTTGTTCGTGTATATGTGTTTTAGTAGCTGACTGAGTTCACGACTAAAGTTTGCTTTGGCTTGTGTGATTGGTGACTTCATTTGACCAAATACAGATCGCAGTGAATTTTCCTTTGATTGGTTCGAGGTCAGTTTCCCTTCCAGTAGGAGGTCGAGGTAGTGGCCATTTCCAGTACTAACTCTAGGGGTTGTTGCATCAATGGTGGGTTTCTTTTTATATTCTCTTGGAGACCCAAGTTTCAGTAGCATCTACGAATTAGGAAACTTGCATATTCAGAGCCTAGTGGTCTCCGATTCCTAGATGTTCATCGACAGCGTATGGGTCTACTCATGGGTTCGACAGAGGCATTGATTGGCAATTGAAGTTGGGTTTTAGAATTTTGGGCTATCAGGTTACATTAGATGATTCATGAAAGTTTCTCTTTGATTACAGCATCCTTGTGCCGGAAGGCAGTGAGTGCGGGCAACTTTGTTTCTCTATATCCATTTTTGAGTGGTAGTTAGTCTTGGATATCCAGTCCATGGCTAACTATTGGATTAAGCTGGGCATTCCAAATCTCAATGGTGCTCCTGTCGAAAATGAGGTCCATTCTACCTTGGTTGGACAAATTTAGTGGCGTAAGTTCCAGAATAGGCGGTGGTGTATTGTACGTGATAAGATTGTGCAGGTTAAGACTAGGGAGGCTATTTTGGGTTCTAATGGTACTTTGAGACTGATGGTCGCCTTCTTTCATCGAGAGTTTGAAAGCTTATTTAGTTTATTCTTCAAGGGTTGTCTTTTGTGTGGGGTTCCAATATTGGTTAGACGCGGCCAGTATGGACTAAAAGTTTGGTATGTTGTATGCTTCGAAGTTGTTGGTTTGTGTGCTGATACAGTAGAGGGATGATTCGAGCCAAAAAGGTGAGTTGATGGGTTGTGCAAAATTTCTATAGGTAGATGGCGACTTTGGACTTCAAACACCCTTTCATTTGCCTACAGGGTGTCTTGACTTGATATTCATGGCATGATGGACTTCTTTCTGAGGTGAGGTTAGTAAGGCAATTTCAATTCCTAATGGTGTTCGAGCATTTGGAGCAGCAACAGTATTCTTAGAGTTTGGAGCTTGGTGATGGCTAAAAACTTCGTGGTAGACTTACTACACTCTTTGTGAGGTCTTAGTTTTGGTCTGGGTCTTTTGGGCAGGTTGCCCTGGTTCTTTCATTTCTGTTAATTCATACTTGGCAATGTTCCACGAGGTTGGTTTAGTTCAGTGATTAGGAGATGTCTCTTAGGCACAGAGTGTTCCTGCATGCCTTTCCCGACCCTGGTGTGCAAGTATAAGTCGAGTTATAATAGTAGTTGGGTTCAGATATCGAGTTTGATGTTAGCAAAAGTGTTCGTTCATTGGTTGATGGTCAATCGGGATAGGTAACTCCAGTTTTCGATGATATGCTATGGGTTGTTATCTTGATGGCAAAGGCTAGTAGACTATAGCTTGACTTGGAAATAGCTTGAATAAAAAAGGGTGACTTCATTTTTGGTGGAGTATAAACGTAAACTATGGATCTCCGATGGGTTAGTTGATGTTTTGAGGGTGGCTCGAGTGTTCAACTTGTGTAAAGATTCATAGATATGGTGCAATGGGATTCAGGTCAGAATAAAGGGTTTTTACGGATCAACGGTTTCATGAGTTAGAGTTTTGGTTGGTGTTCTTTCGGGTAACCTTGGTATCGAGGATTCGAGTTCTGTGTGTTGATCTCCTTTGTTCTCTGGTTTTGGTGTTGTGTTGGTGCTTTCCAGTTGAGATTCTTGAGGTTCAGTTTTGGTTGGCAGATCCTTGGAATTTGGGAGTTAGAGGTTGAAATCTAGCTTGGATAGTAAGTAGTTAGGGCTTTGTTGCTTTCTTTTGTTCTATTCTTTTGTGTGCCATCCGGTCATGAAGGGTACCCGGGTTGTCCGAGAGAGCTGTGCGGGCTCTGTATCCGCAGTTGTTAAGACTCTGCTCTTCCCTTCTTTCTTGACTTTCAGGGATGAAAGTTCTTTTTTAGTAGTGGATGATGTAATGACCCTTCAGTTCATTCTCGTGTTTTCACCTTTCTTGTACCGTTAGAGCTTGTTTGTAGTGGCCCCAAGTCATTTATGGCTTGTTGGGACCGATAGTTCGGTGCCCGCATCGCTTGTTTGGTCTTTTTGTTCGTTCCTTGTTTTAGAGCTTTAAACTTTGGAAATCATTGACTTCGGTCAACAACCTTTGCTATTATGCTCGGAATCAAATTTTGACAATTTCATTAGCTCCGGAGCATGAACATTAGTCTAGGGAGACCTTTGTTCGAGATCTGGGAGCTATTCAACTTTGAATTTTCTCTCATTCTGTGTTTTTAGGCTGGTTTGGTTGACTTTGGGCAACATTTGTATAAGACAACGTCAGATGAAAGTTCCGCCCACTGTTAGCTCTAAATATTTGAGATTAAGCTAGAGGGACCATTGGTTCGGGCCCCGAGGCTTCTGGACTTGATTTCGGCCCTTGGGTTCCGTTTTGGGAATTATTGGCCTGAAGGTTGATTTTGAGCGCAGGGCCCACTTTTCTTTAAATCAACCTTCGATAGGATTTCCTTCGATCCCATTGGATCCTTAATGTCATTTCTAGTTGAATAGCTAATCTCATTTTTGTTCACGGGACCCCGGATGCATTCCCGGGGACCCAAAATGTGAAAATCTGCCCTTGGCATTGTTGGTTGTTGGTGTGGTGCCAGGGCGCCTCCTGGGACTCGCCTGCGCGCCACTGTCCGCCCCTGTGCCTCAGCACTTATGCCAGTGCCCCTACTCCCGTGCACCAGCACCCATGGGCCGCCCCTGCGCATGGGCATGACCACTTATAGAGTTGGCCAGCCCTCAAATTTTCAGCTTTAGTTCCCATCTTCAAGCTTCGATATTTTCACCATTTTTGCTCCAAATTACATCATTCTTTCACGTACTCACACCCATTGCCTGTAGGAATACTTGTTGTTAATCCGGGTACGTTCTTGGCTTCTTAAAAAGGTAAATTCTCGTGTTAATTTTCGTTGATTTCCATGAATTTCTCCTCTTGAATTTCTTGATTTATGGGCTATTTTGAGCCCCAATTGATGTCCATTTCCACTCAAATTTTTAGCTTGTTCCCCCAGGAATATGGGGAACACATGGGTGTTTTCATTTCTGGTTTCAGGTTGCGAGGCCTAGGGGCCCACTTGTTACCCAAATTTTGACCCGGTTATGTTTCTAACATTATGGGTATCGTTGGTTTCATTTTGACATATAGATTATTATGTTTATAGTATTTTCATGATTTGGAGCTTCTCGGAGCAGTTTGAACCTGGGCGATGCCATTTCCACAGCTAGTCATCAGAAAACAGGTAGGTTATGGCTTTCCCTACCTAGACTCTGCGTATATAGGCTATAACTGCATTAATTAGTTTCCTTGGGTTGGTTTTCTAGGTTGGTACCCTCAGACCTTGTCTGCCTTTTTCTTCCATTTATTTCTTGCATTGGTTGTAGTATTCGTGTATTGTTAATTCACCCTTGCTGCCTCGTGTGGCATTTGTTTGTGATGTTGGACCATAGATGGTGGGATATTTGGGAATGTCCATGAGTCTCAGACATTGTGACCTTATTTATGCTGGCTATCTGTGTTGTAGAGCTGTTTGTGCCTGTGCAGGGCCAATAGGAATGTTTGTGAGCCATTTTTGGGCTAATCTATTGTTTGCGAGCATATCATTCATGAAAAAAAGGATTTTCTGCATATTTTACTACAATTTTGGTTTCAGTCCTACTATCACTGGTTTTCTAAACTTTGCATGGACTCGATGGGCCATTTTTTGTATAAATGATGAGAAAACGAGATTTGGTATTGACGGTTGGATTTTTCTTGAGATAAAAGAGGTACTGTGTTGATTTTCTCACTGATTTTCTTTATGATACTAGACTCAGCTATGCCAGAGTGCTAGATATAATTTATGATAGTTTTAGACCCAAAAATGCCCCGGGTTTCACTTGAGAGGGTTATTGAGACTTGGATTACCGAATTAGATCCGAATATACTTCAGGCACCCTTTTGAGAGGGTCATTGATATTACAAGTATTGATTTAGACCAAATTCGATTTCAGGCATGTTTTATGAGACTCTGATTATTAATCTATATTCGGTCATACTCCGGATGGTGGTAATTGAGATTCGTGGTTTTTGTATATGGTCTATGAGTAGACCTCCATGGACCCTATTATTCCTGGGCAACTGGATATGGGCTGACGCGTGTGCCAGGAGGAGGGGTGTACGATGGAGTAGAGGTACACGGGCAGTATCCTTCCATGGGTCCTGCCTCTATTGGGCCTTTGTGGTACCAGAGGGGGAACATACAGGTTACTATCACCCAAGGTCCATTATATCATTATCATGCATATTGTATTTCGATTCCACCCTTGTTTTTTATGTGCTCAGTGTACGCTCTAGTTGTGTGGGCGGTCAGAGGGTTTGTTTTCACTCGATTGTGTTCCTCGATTGTATGGGTGGCCATTAAGACTGTAGGTAGATTATATCACTCCTTTTGTGTTATAAGATCTTGTTATGACCTTTGATACAGGTTGGATTAGTGATTTTTAGCCTATTGAGGCTCCGGCTTTTGGGCTGAGATTATTGAGGGGCTTGTGGGTCCTATATTATTTGAGGCTCTGTCTGTGTAGCCTTCTGAGCAGTTTTGGGGTGTCAAATTCTATTCTTATCCTAGTTTTAGATTAGCAGATCTCGGTACTTGTGGTTTAGTTATTCCATCCTAGGGTTGCACTCGTGAGTTATTTCTGCCTATGATTATGTGGTAGTTGGGTTTTTAGCATAACTTTGTTCGTATTGCTTCCTATTTGAATATATGGGCTTGCTTCCCTTCTTTCCCTTTTTACTTGAGGTTATTGGTACACCACCCTTTTCCTTTAACTCTCTCTATATATACTGTGGTTTCAAGGATCCCAGGTGCGTCCTTCTTTCTTTAACCTATATTTTCGTGTATGTATATTTTTTGTGACTGATGTGGCATGTTATTTCCTTAGTTTGCTATCCATATTAGTTTCCTTGTGCTTCCTCTTTGTTTATGTGACTGCTTCCTTGAATTTTGCTATATTACTGTTTTAGTATTTAATTTGCGCTCAGTCGGCCGATGATGCTTACTGGGTACCCGTTTCTTAGAAATTGGTGCTTATACTACACTTCTGCATCTTTTTAGTGCAGATATTAGTTTGAGCATTCGCCATTGATCGCGTGGAGACTCGTGCAGCTCTTGGATATTCGAGACTAGGGTGAGCGTTTGACGACCGGGGCTTGACCACATCTCATCTTTTGTACTGTTACTTTTTGTATATTTGGATATGGTTGTACTTATCTTTCTGTATTGTCGATACCAAGTCTTGGGGTTGGTGTAGTTTCGTTATATATATATTCGGGCTATTTTCTTCCGTGTTGCTCTTTCTTATATTCTGCTTCCGCTTATTTCTTTTTTTTGTGCGTATTGGTTAGGTAGTAACCCATTACTAACCGTTCCGGGCTACGAAAATTCATTCGCCTACTGGGGGTTGTAGGTGTTATCATGACTTGAGAATCGAGTTGTGACAGATTTGTTTCCGCTATCGTTATTGCATCAAATGGTCACTCAACAAAAAAATTACCTAATAAAGTCATTTATCTTCTTTTTATTCTAATAAAGTCATTCAAATTTATATATTTGCCTATAAAGTAATAATTGCTAGAAGTCATGGCTTTAAATGAAAGAATAAAGGTCAAAATAGTCTCTTAAGTTTGAAGTTTGAATTAACACAATTCTTGTTATTTGACACGAAACACGAATAATCTTTCAATTATACAAATCATACTACAATTTTAGTTCTACTCTAATTGTGGTATATATATGTCAAGTTGATTATATTTTAATGTAATTAATTATAGAAATTAAAACAACACATTTTGTAAGAACATGATACACTGAATGTTTGACGAAAGAATTACTAATATTTATAAACATTATATTATTCAAATAAAAATAATAATTTATCAATTGTAAGTGAAAAAGGAGCAATATGCAATGTTAAATAACAAGTCAATGGTACTAAAACAAATAAATTAAATTCGAATGTATGACTTAAATTTAAAATCCAAAAACAAGTTTAACATATACTCTTATATCAAATTCGAATATAAAATAAGTCCCAATATAACTTAAGTAAATACAATTCAAAAGAAAAGGAATAACATAAGTCTAAACATCCTTCAACAAAGAAATACTATTTTATTTATATACTTATGTTACGACCCAACTACCGGGCCGTGCGGGCATCTACTCTAATCCACCTAGATAGGAGAACCCTTACCGCCTGAACCAACAGGTAACGCGAAAAAAGAAATAAATTCATGAAATAAACCTTGTTGAAATACAAGAACATCCATTACAATATTTAAAGAGTAAACCATTACAATTTGAAAACTCCCCTCCCATGAACCTAGTCTAAGCCTGTACAAAAGCTACTACAAGAATGATACCAAAATAAAAGAGCACACAACTCCCACCATAGAATCAAGAAGTAGGAGCTGCTGGAGAATCACCATCATTCTGTACCTATGAAACATCACCAACCCTGCAATTAGACTATACCAAAAAGGTATAGCAAGAGTAGAATCAGTACAAACACATGTACTGGTAGGCATCATCGGTCGACCTGAATCCGCTCATACCACCATATAAGAAGAACAGGAAAAGCATGAAATTAACCAATGTAGTCCCATCCTCCCAAATCCACCTTTATCCAGACCCAATATCAATACCCATCTACTTATGGATCCTTCCTTAACCCTTTCTATCCCTTCCGCTGCCAACTCCCTCACTCGGGACTTTACCCCCTTGACTCCTAGGACTTTCCAAGTCGTACTAACCTTAGACTTCCCACTAAGTCCAGCCCTGACTATGTCTTAGACTTCCCAAGTCACCTTGACACCTAGACTTCCCAAGTCACCTTGTCCATTGCCAACATCTATGTCCATACTCGGACTACCATTTCCTTACCCATGTCAACCACTATGACTCAACAACCCAGAGTAAACCCCACTACTTAGTGATGTAGACCGTACCCATCGTACCATCACCTACTAGTACAAACTTCCCCAATGACCCCTAGGGCCATGCTCGACAAGTATCAACAGCCAACATTGTAACCAGACCACAAGTCTCCTCCTTAGTTTATCAACCACACATAGCAAGTCTAACTGACATTGACAATTCTTAGTGACAACAAATATATATCCTTTTAAAAAAACCCGAACTAAACAAGGATCCCTAGTACAACGTCTATGCCATATAATATGCGACCCTGGTCCAAAGAAGAACCACCTTGTCACTTAAGCACCCAACCCGGTCCTCCAAACACCAATCATATGCCAAAAGGTAATAAATCCCGGCCCTCTCAGGAACCCAACATATAAATTACATCCATAACAAATAACCCGGTTCACTCAAGGAACCACATGTAAGGATATTAATAACCTCTAACCTGGCTCACTCAAGGAAATAACACGTAAAGACATTAATAATAGATAACCTGGTTCACTCATGGAACAAACATGTAATCCACTTTACAACCATTGACAAGATTCAATGACAACAGAATAAACATTTCTTTTTACTTAGCCCGGACCCACCTTGAGATCCCCCTAAATAACACCTAAGTGTTAAACATGCAACCCGGTCTACACCAAGACCAAACTCCCAAATCAGTACAATAACAACCCTCCTCTAAAGGCCATATTCAATATTACAAATCATAACAACCTAGTCTACTCATGGAACCATTATAAAAATTCAACAATACAATAAAGTAAACCCGTACAGGGCATGGTACCTGAGCCAACCAGTTAGTATCCCATACCAGGCGTGGTACCCGAGCCAACCATTAGTTATTTCGTACCAGGCATGGTACCCGAGCAAACCAAATAGTATCTTATTCCAAGCGTGATGACTGAACCAACCAACGAGTAACCTGTACTAGGCGTGGTACCCGAGCCAACCAAATGTCACACAAAATCCAGTCACAAACAATGAACAATCAACACTTGTAAACCAACAAGCAATAACACCTAGTTCATTTCACAAGACTGATAACAGGACCTTTAGACATTCCTAATCATTCCCTAAGCATGAAACTCATACAATACTTAGACAAAAGTAGACAAACATATGATGCATACAAGAATCAATAACCATCACCTACCCATACCCTGGTGATGTATACTTACCTTCAATCCTGTCAGAGACTAAACTCAATCCATCCCTTCATAAAAACTAGTGGATATATCCCGTCCTGACCCCCTCCCAGTAACGATGTACAACATGGGGAAGACCTTCCCTAACTTTTGTAATTCAACTAATTATGATATTCTAGTTTCTTATAACAATATTTCAAAGAATTCCCTCTTTAAAATTTCAAAGATAAAGCATTTATGCCTTGAGTCTTGGTTGTCTAGTCTCCATGCTAGCTTTCATGTGCTTTATCTGTTGTTTTCTGTGACTGCTTTCTTGCTATTTGCTAGTTACTATTTTTATATCTTATATGCCCTTAGTCGGCCGATGATACCTACTAAGTACCCGTTGTCTTGGTGCTCATACTACACTTCTGCACTTTATGGTGAAGATATTAGTTGAGCTTTCGCCATTGATCACGTTGGAGACTCGTGCAACTTTTCTACATTGAGACTAGGGTGAGCGCCTGCCGCTCGGGGCTTGTCTACATCTCATCTGTTGTACTGCTACTCCTTGTATTTTTGGAGATAGATTTATATTGTATTTTGTTACTTCTGGCACTTGTTTTCCATTAGAAGCTTTTGTACTATCGATACCAAGTCTTAGGGTTGGTGTAGTATTTTTATATATATACTTTGGGTTGTTTCTTCCGCGTGTCTTATCTTTACATTTAGCTTTCGCTTATTTCTACTTGTTGTGCATAATTGGTTAGGTGGCAGCCTATTACTAATCGTTCCAAGCTACGGGTATTGATTCACCTACTAGGGGGTTGTAGGTGCCATCATGACCTGAGAAATTAGGTCATGACAGCTTGGTATCAGAGTTCTAAGTTCACCGGTGTTGTGGTACAGAGGAAAGTGGCTTCGTAGAGTCTCGTGGATTGGTACGATGATGTTTGTATCCTATTAGTGGGAGGCTATAAGGCATTGTTATGAAAATTTTCATCTTCTTAGCTCCTTATCATGCGTTCCTGGATCTATGAACTTCTAAACTTTGGTTGTTTCATTCCTTCTCAGATGCCTATGATGAGTTCGACAACGGTTTGTGTCGAGGTTTTTGTGCCTGTTTCTTCACTGCTTCCGTTAGTGCTAGGACTTTAGAGTGAGATTTACCGCACCAAATAGGGGTTGTGGGGTAAGCCCAACCTCTGATTGGATTTATAGCTACCCCAGTTCTTCAGGACACCGTGGCTAGGACTCTGAGTCCTATATTGGGTATTTCAGTACCCGGTTCTATGAGAAGTGCTTCAGCTAGGGTTGAGCTACAAGTTCTTCATCAGGGTTGTCTGTAAATATTAGAGTATGAGGCGAGGTTTCATGAGATGGTTAGGCGTACTGCTAATACTGTGCCTTCAGAGTTTGATAGGGTTCAGAGCTTTGTTGGAGGTTTGATTTCACCGCTCCATCTGGCGATCGAGCATTTGGTTACCTCCCTTCATGTAGTAGATCATGCTTGGGCTATCGAGGGTTTATGCCGTGAGGCTTATGGAGGTAGTACTAATAAACATCATCACCAGGAAAGTTCTCTACGTTAACAGACTCAAGGTAGAGGTTTCTCCACTAGAGATAGGTTCCATTGCTTCTTATCCACCCGTCCAGTTTTAGTTACTCCACAGGTTCTAGAGAGTGGTTGTGTAGGGCATGTTGAGCAGAGTGGGTGGGGTACATATCATATTCTCTGGGATTTGCCTTCAAAGTGTGCAGGGCGTAGTGGCCGGTCAGGTCCAGTAGGATCATCTTGTCAGACTTTACTTGGTAAGGTTTGTTATTGGTGCAGGGAGCGTGGGAACTTAGTTAGGGATTTTCTCGCAATTCCGCCTCCCAGTCAGCAGGGTCAGTAGGTGTTACCTCATAGGGCTTCAATGCCACCGGCCAGAGGTGGAGTACAGGGTAGTAGGGGTGGTCCCCAGGCAGCGAGAGGTAGTGTGCAGGGTTATGGGGGTGGTCTCCGGATGGTTAGAGGTGACTTTTAGCCAGGTAGTTCAGGTATCCGTCCAGAGTTGACCGGCACCATGATTCAGAGTAGAGCTTCTTTGGGTTGCTATGGTTATGGGGTGATGGGTCATTATGCTAAAGACTATCCCCGTCAAGGGATGGTTGAGCCCTCAGCTTCGACTACTCCAACCAGTGTTAGATCCCGTTAGTCCGATTCCTTTCTTGGTGGGCCCGAGGTTGCAGTTGCTAATATCATTGCTCCAGGTTATGTTTTTTCTACCTTCGGCTTGTGATAGTTCTGCTCGCATTATGATCCTGTCTCTTCTGTCATTTATTTGCCTATATGCCTATATGCCTACTTGCTACTTGTTTAGTTGTTTGATTTCTGAATTGTTGTATCTATGTGTGTTTTATTGGTAGTTTATTCTTTAGTAGTGGATGGGGTGAGATTTTACCTGGAGTTATAGCTCGTGGGTAGTTCTTGTTGGTCTGTTTCTGGTTGGGTTTATCCCTATTTCGATGTGGCTCTAGTCCTGTGATTGAGCCTTCCCTGTTGAGTGGTCCTAGATGGTTGTTTCCTAGGATGTCATCTAGAGTGGCTAGAGGTTCTTGTTTTGGTTTGGTGTTATCTGTAGTTGTGCCGGAGTTGAGACTTTGTCTTCAGTTGGAAGATGTTGGCTATGCTAGCGTGCATAGATTGGTTTTGTTTTAGGGTGATTAAAGTCGGCCCTCTTTATTTTGTTAGTTTAGGAGGTTGACAGGTATGTGGGTTGTTCCCATAAGTCTCTCTTAGTTTCTTGTCCGGTTGGGCTGCCTTATTATTTTCCTCGATTCTAGTTGCAATAAATTTCGATCATAGTCCTCTTGCTGAACCTTTGATGGTGGCATTGTGATTGAGTTTGGATTTAGCATTTTTGACTAAGTGTTGACCGCAGCCTCGTGGGTGAGTTATATTTGTAGCATTCTAGTGAGCCGGGCATCCGGCCCATTTTCTTCTGCCTTGTTGAGTTTTTACAATGTAAGTTTTGGAGCTAAGGGAATGGCTCCATGTTCTTATTTTTAGAAAGGAGTTTGTAAGATTCAGTATATGCTATGAAAAGGTTTTGTTGGGTTGAAAAAGGAGGGAGATGACTCCTTGTTTGTGCTTATGTGTTATAGTAATTGGCTGAGGTGACGACGAAGGTTTGATTTGGGATTGTGTATTGGTGATTTGATTCGGCCATCTACAGATTGCAGTGGTTTCCTTTGATTAGTTTGAGATTTCAGTAGCAGCTGCGGTTTTGGCAACTTGTTATTCAAGCCTAGTTGACTTCCATTCCTATGGGTTCATTGGCAGCATATGAGTCTACTCGCGGGTTTGCCAGAAGCATTGGTTTGTAAATTAGGGCTTGTTTTCAGAATCATGGCTTGACAGATTACATCAGATAGTTCATGGAAGTTTCTATTTGGATGGAGCATCCTAGTGCCGGGAGGCAGTGGGTGCGGGCAACTTAGCTTATTTACTTTAGTTTCGGATGCGGCTGTTGGCCTTGGGCATTTAGTCCTTGGCGAACCTTTGTTTTAGGCTGGATATTCCTGATTTCAGTGGTGCACTTCATGGTATGAAGTTTCTTCCATCTTGGTTGGACAAATGCAGTGGCATAAGTTCCAGAACTAGCGGTGATGTATTGTACATGGTCAGCTTGTGCGGGTTGAGACTAGCAGGGTTATTTCTGAGTTTTAGTGGTACTTAGAGAATGGTTGGTTGTGTTCAGATTTGGTAGAGTGGTTGATTCAAGCCAAAGGGATGAGTTGAAGTTATATGCAAATTTCTATGGCTAGATGGCAACTTTGAATCCCAGGCACCTTTTCCGTTGCCTTCGGGGTGTTTTGACTTGATATTCATGGCATGGTGGACTTCTTCCCGAGGTGAGCTTGGTAAGATGACTTCAAATCATAATGGTGTTCGAGTATTCAGAGTTACAGTGGTATTCTCAGAGTTTGGAGCTTAACTGGTGATTTCAAACTTTATGGTAGGCTTACCACACTCCTTGCAGAGGCTTGGTTTTGGGTTTTGGTCTATTGGGCAGGTTGCTCTGGTTCATTTTCTTCCAGTTGACTCATACTCGGCATGGTGTAGTAGTTCAGTTCGTTCTACAGGTTGGAAGTTTCTCCGTCAACACAGGATATTCATATGTGCCTTTCCTAACTTTGGTGTGTGGATTTCCAGTTGGATTCAGATGGGTTGTTTAGTTGGGTTATGTTATTGAGATTGGTGTTAGCGAAAATGCTTGTTCGTTGGTTGGTGGCCAGTCGGGCCAGGTAACTCCAATCTTAGGTGATATGCTATGGGTTGTTATCTTGGATGGCAAAGGCTAGTAGGCTATATCTTGACTTGGACAGAACTTGAGTATAAAGGGTGGCTTCAAGCCCTTATCTTCATTTCATTATTTCATTGACAGGTTACTACGATAATTAGGGGAACAATACCTAATCTCGAAGATGCTCCAGAATTTATACATAACACTCTCGGCCGCAAAAAACCTTCTGTGTGTAAGAAGAAAAGCTTAATCGAGTTAGGTAGAGAGAAAAAGAACTAGCATAGGGTATGAAATCCATGTTGATCCTTCTGTCCTCTTGCTTGCCGGTAAATGAACAAATAGGTGGTCCCATTTAGAATATAAGGGGGAACTATGGATCTCTGGTGTGTTATTTGATGTTTTGAGAGTGGCTCGAGTGTTCGGCTTATATGAAGTTGCATGATTATGGTATAGAAGGATTTAGTTCATAATTGAAGTGATTTGCGGATCAACGGGTTCTTAAGTTGGAGTTTGGGGTTGATGGATCTTCTGGTAAATTTGGTTATGTTTTTGAAGGTTTGAGTTTTGTGTGTTGATCGCCTTGCTTCTCTGGTTTTGGTGTTATGTCGATGCTTTTTGGTTTAGAATCTCGAGGTTCAGTTTGGGTTGGCAGATCTTTGGAGTTTTGGAGTTTAAGCTTGGAATCTAGCTTCGCTAGTAATAAGTTTAGGCTTGGTTTCTTTCTTTGGTTCTTTTTTGTTGGGTGTCGTTCGGTCGAGGAGGCTACCCAGAGTGTACGAGAGAGTAGTGTGGGCGTTGTATCCGTTGTTTTTGTAATCTTTAGCCTATCCTTTTTTCCTGACTTTCGGGATGAAAGTCTTTTTAGTAGTGGATGATGTAATGACCCTTCTGGTCATTTACAAGTTTGTCCCTTCTTGTACCGTTAGAGCTTGCTTGTAGCAACCCCAAGTCATTTATGGCTTGCTGGGACTGGTAGTTCGGTGCTCGGGCCATTTGTTTGGTCTTTTTGGTCATTCCTTGTTTTAGAGCTTTAGGCTTTTGAAATTGTTGACTTCGGTCAACATTCTTGGTGAGCATGCTTAGAATTGAATTTTGTCAGTTCTGTTAGCTCCGGAGCATGGACTTTGGTCTAGAGGGACCCTTGGTCGGGATTCGGGAGCTTTTCTTCTTGGAAAATCTTTCTCATTCTGTGTTTTCAAGCTAGTTGGGTTTACTTTGGTCAACATTCAGAGAAGACGGCCTCAGATGGAAATTCCATCAGAGTCGTTAACTCCGGAATGTTGAGTTTGTGGTAGTTATTTGGTTAGTTCAGGTTCTGGATGAGCCGAGCTCATTTTGGGTATTTGGTTGTCATTAGCTAGTGTTGACTGGGGTCAACATTCTTCCAAAATGATCTCATATGGAAATTTTATTGATTCTGTTAAGTCCGTAATGTTGTTTTCACTCTAATAGCACTATTGGTTTTTGAGTATGGGGTTTCGATTGTGCCCGGAAAGCCCCGTAGAAGTTTTTGGCTGGTGCTGCTTTTTCTGGTTTTGGTGGCCTTCGGCATGATCGCGCTCCCTTAGCGCGATTGCGCTGGCCTGTGATTTTCCCTTCAGCATGATCGCTCTCCTTTAGCATTACTGTGTTGATCTGTGTTTTCCCGTCAGCGCGATCGCGCTCCTGTAGCACGATAGAGCTGGTCTGTGGTGTTTTCTTCAGCGTGATCGCGCTCTTTTAGCGCGATAGCTCTGACCCGCGACCAGCAGCTATATAACTCTTTGGCCTTCATTTTTCCAGCCATTGTTCTTCATCTCCCGACACTACTCGGCACCTAAATCCCTCTCCAAATTGCTCCAATCAGTTCATAGCCTTGGGAGAATCCATTTTGTTGTGGAATTTTAGCTCCTCTTTGTCGTGTGGTAAGTCCTCTTCTTCCCCAAATTGGTCTTCTTCATCTTTCTCAAACCTCCATTGATGAGTTTTCTATAAGCTTGAAATTTCTTGAAGAAACTGCTCTCTTGAGCTTTGTATGATCGTGGGTTCGGAGTTTTTCACCTCCTTAGTTTGCCTTCTCGTTGCGGTAAGTATCTTTTGGCTAATTTCTGAATTTATTTCTTGAAAATTCCTCTTTTATTTCTTGGCTTGGGAGGGCTTTTTTGAGCCCCAATCGCTGTCCGTTTCCGCTCAATTTTTAAGCATGTGCTCCTGGGATGGTAAGGAACACATGAGTGTTTTTTGTTTCTAGTGTCGGGTTACGAGGCCTACGAGCCTGTTTGTGACTTGAATTTTGACCTGGCTATTATTATAGCAATATGAGTATCGTTAGTCTTGTTTTGATGCCTAGATTATTGTGTTGATAGTGGTTTCATGATTTGGAGCTTCCCGGAGTAGTTCAAGGCTGGACGACATCGTCCCCGCAGCTATTCATCGGATGACGGGTAGGTTATGTGTTTCCCTACCTAGACTCTGTGTATATAGGCTATAACTGCATTAATTAGCATCCTTGGGTGGGTTGTTATAGGTTGGAACCCCAGACCTTGTCCGTCTTTCTGTCCATTTATTTCATGCATTGATTGTAGTATTCGCGCAGTATTTGATATTATCCTTGTGGTCCTGTGTGGCCTGGTATTGACTCTGGAATATAGATGGTGGGTTATTTGGGAATGTCCCAGACATAGAGATATCCTTTTAGGCTGGTTATGTCTGCTGAGTCGATGGTTGGCCTGTGCAGAGCTAATAAGAAATGTTTGTGAGCCGTTGGGCTAATTTATATTGGTGTGCGAGCATATCATCCATGAAAAAGGTTTTCCCTGCATGTTTTACTTTGGTTTTGGCTGCGAGCAACTATAGATGGTTTTTCCTAAACTTGCATGGGCCCGAGGGCCCATTTTTGGTATAACCTAATGATGACATGCGAATTTGGATGATTTCATACTTGATTTTCTACTAACACTTGGCTCTGCTGGGCGGAGTACTACACTTGATTTTTTCTTGATACTAGGCTCAGTTGGGCGGAGTACTACACCTGATTTTCTACTGATACTAGGATCTGCTGGGCAGAGCACTAGACCTGATTTTTGACTGATTTAGACTCAGATACGCTCTGGGCACCCTTTAAGAGGGTTATTGAGACTTTTACGATTGATTTAGACCAGAGTATACTCGGACACCCTTCGAAAGGGTCTTTTGAGATTACTACAGTTGTTTTAGACCCAGTTCTATCCCAGGCATGTACTTTGAGGTTTTGACTCTCTGAGCTTTCATGTTCATTACTATATGTGGTCAGGGACCTCCATGGGCCCTCCGTTCTGGGGCCTGGCTAGGAGGCGGGTGCATCAGAGGAGGGGTATATGGTGTAGGATGAGGTATAACGGGCCAACCCACCATGGGTCCTCCTACCAAACTGCCGGGAAGAGGTGCACACAGAGTTACTATTATCGATTCCATCATTATCACATCATCATGCATATTTCACTCGGATTCCACCCTTATTTGTTGTGTGTTTAGTGCACGCTCCGATTGTATGGGCGGCCGAAGGGTTTGTTTTTTCACTTGATTGTGTTCCTCGGTTGTATGGGAGGCCGCAGGGACTGTAGGTAGAATATATTTACTCCTGTCTTTATTTAGAAGTTTGTCATGGCTTTCGTTTCTGGTGGATTAGCAGTTTTCAGCCTGTTATGGCACCGTCCTTGGGACAGAGATTATTGAGGGGCTTGTGGATCCCATCTTTTTGAGATTTTGATTTCGTAGTTTTTGAGCAATTGTGGGGCTCGATTCCTATTTTATCCTGGTTTGAGTAGAAGTTTGGATACTCTTGGGTTAGTTATTCCATCTATGCTTGACTGGTGAGTGGTTTATGGGTATTCTTCCTTGTTGTTGATATCTTAGGCTCATTTCTATTAGTATTTGATTTCTAGCTCGATTTGTTGGTTTGCTTCTATTCTTTCTGTTAAATTGAGGTTACCGGTATACCGCCCATATCCATAAATTCTCTATATTTACTTATATTACTGCTGCAAGGATTCCAGATGCGTTCTTCATCCTTACACCTGTGTTCCTATGTTATGTATATGCCAGTGCTAGCATTTTTGCCTTGACTCTTGGTTGTCTATTCTCTATGCTAGCTTTCATGTGCTTTATCCATTGTTTTCCGTGATTGCTTTCTTGCTATCTGATATTTACTATTTTTATATCTTATATGCACTCAGTCGATCGATGATACCTACTGAGTACCCATTGTCTTGGTACTCATACTACACTTCTGCACTTTTTGGTGCAAATATTAGTTGAGCTTTCACCGTTGATGGCATTGGAGACTCATGCAGCTTTTGGACATCGATACTAGGGTGAGCGCCTGTCGCTCATGGCTTGTCTATATCTCATCTTTTTTACTGCTACTCCTTGTATTTTCGGAGAAAGATTTATATTGTATTTTGTTACTTCTGGCATTTGTTTTCCATTAGAACTTATGTACTATCGATACCAAGTCCTGGGGTTGGTGTAGTATCTTTGTATATATACTTTGAGTTGTTGCTTCTGTGTGTCTTATCTTTACATTCAGCTTCCGCTTATTTCTGCTTGTTGTGCGTAATTGGTTAGGTGGTAGCCCATTACTAACCGTTCCGGGCTACGGAGATTGGTTCGCCTACTGGGGGTTGTAGGTGCCATCATGACCTGAGAAATCTGGTCGTGACACCAACACTCAATCAAATCAGTTTCATTAAATTTTATTCGCTTCCTGGATGACCGTTAGCCGATTCATCCATCCTTTACATAGCCTCCCAGGAAAGATACCAATTGGAACCTTCCCGGTTCCAATTTCCCTTGCTTGTATTATCGCAATCGGAGTCCAATGTCATCCTTTATTTTGTTAAGATACCAATTGGAATTGAGTGATACCAATTGGACTCAACCTATACTAGCAAGTAAACGAACTGCACGAAAAGGAATGAAAGAAGAGAGATGTTTCCTAGAATGCTTCATAGCTTCCCTAGGATTAGATATGGACGTCAACACACCAATCCAGAGGACTCTATTCGATATTTTGCTCTTGAACTGGGAGACTGGTAACCTGGACTCTGATACCATTTTTCACGACCCAAATACCGGGTTGTGTGGGCACCTACTCTAATCCACCTAGATAGGAGAAACCTTACCACCCGAACCAACAGGTAATGTGAAAAAAGAAATAAATTCATCAAATAAACCTTTTTGAAATACAAGAACATCCCTTACAATATTTAAAGAGTAAACCATTACAATTTGAAAACTCCCCTCCCCAGAACCTAGTCTAAGTCGGTACAAGAACTACTACAAAAATGATACCAAAATAAAAGAGGAAACAACTCCTACCATAGAAGCAAGAAGTAGGAGCTGCTTGAGAATCACCGTCATTCTATACCTATGAAACATCACCAACCCTGCAATCATAGTATAACAAAATGCTATAGCAAGAGTAGAATCAGTACAAACACACATACTGGTAGGCCTCACTGGTCGACCCGAATCCACTCATACCATCATATAAGAAGAACAGGAAAAGCATGAATTAACCAATGTATCCCTATCCTCCAACATCCACTTTTATCCAGACCCAATATCAATACCCATCTGCTTATGGATCCAGCCTTAACCCTTCCTATCCCTTCTGCTGCCAACTCCCTCACTCGGGACTTTACCCCCTTGACTCCCAGGACTTTGCAAGTCATACTAACCTTATACTTCCCACTAAGTCCAGCTCTGACTATGTCTTAGACTTCCGAAGTCACCTTGACACCTAGACTTTCCAAGTCACCTTGACACCTAGACTTCCCAAGTCACCTTATCCATTGCCAACATCTATATCCATACTCGGACTACCATTTCCTTACCCAAGTCAATCACTATGATTCAACAAGTCGGAGTAAACCCATTACATAGTGACGTAGACCGTACCCATCATACCGCCACCTACTAGTAAAAACCGCCCCAATGACCCCCAAGGCCACGCTCGACAAGTATCAACAGCCAACATTGTAACCAGACCACAAGTCTCCTCCTTAGCTAATCAACCGCACGTAGCAAGTCTAACTGACATTGAAAATTCTTAGTGAAAACCAACATATATCCTTTTTACATAACCCGAACTAAACAAGGATCCCTAGTACAACGTCTATGCCATATAATATGCAGCCCCGGTCCACAGAAGAACCACATTGTCACTTAAGCACCCAACCCGGTCCTCCAAGGACCAATCATATGCCAAAAGGAAGTAAATCCCGACCCTCTCAGGAACCCAACATGTAAATAACATCCATAACAGATAAACTGGTTCACTCAAGGAACCACATGTAAAGATGTTAATAACAGCTAACCCGGCTCACTCAAGGAAACAACACGTAAAGTCATTAATAATAGATAACCCGATTCACTCATGAAACCAACATGTAATCCACTTCACAACCATTGACAACATTCCCATATCAGTACAATAACAACCCAACCTCTCAAGGACCATTTGCAATATCACAAATCGTAAACACAACCCGGTCCACTCATAGAACCATTATAAAAATTCAACAATACAATATAGTAAACCCGTACCAGGCGTGGTACCCGAGCCACTCAGTTAGTATCCCGTATCAAGAATGGTACTCGAACCAACCATTAGTTAACCCATACTAGGCATGGTACCCAAGCCAACCAAATAGCCTCATGTTCCAAGCGTGGTACCCGAGCCAACCAATGAGTAACCTGTACTAGGCGTGGTACCCGAGCCAACCGAATGTCACACAAAATCCACAGTCACAAACAATGAATGATCAACACTTGTAAACCAACAAGCAATAACACCTAGTTCATTTCACAAGACTGATAACAAGACCTTTAGACATTCCTAATCATTCCTTAAGCATGCAACTGACACAATACTTAGACAAAAGTACACAAATATACAATGCATACAGGAATTAATAACCATCACCTACCCTTACCCATGGTATATAAACTTACCTTTAATCCCGTCCGAGACTAAACCCAATCCATCCTTTCACAAAAACTAGTGGATATATCCTGTCCTGACCCCCTCCGGGTATCAAAGTACAATATGGGGAAGACCTCCCCTAGCCTTTGTAATTCAGCCAATTATGATATTTTTGTTTCTTATAACAACATTTCAGAGAATTCCCCATTTAACCTGTGGTTTAATTATCCAAGTACCCGGTTCCCTAAACCTTTCTGACGCCCTAGTACTCAGATTTTATCATGACACAACACCTAATTAACCATAACAACCAGAAATGTCACAAAAAATTATCACAACTCAATCAATTCTATATTAACTAATCCAACCACAACAATTCTCCTCCAGACTTCATGTCTGAGGGCCTAAACATGGATTCTCCTTTTCAACTATACAACAAGTAAGAAATAGAAACGGGTCAATCTACTCAATAAAGAAAACTTAGCCTACTTGGATGCCAAGCAGCTACGCAGTGCAATTGAAGGTGTTCCTTAATGGATGACAGGCTTGAAATCCATGGTTTCGTGTCCTTTTAGACGGAATCTCCCCTCCCCATGACTCCCAAGCCTTAGAGTAGCCAAAGAGGGTTCTTGGAGTAACCCTCATCTGTTTTGGGGCTGAATAGGAGAGAATGAAATTATAAAACCCATTTTTGATTTTTATTATCGTGTCACTCCGCTATAGCGGTCCACGCTCTTCTATAGTGGTATTGCCATAGTGAAACCATCTGCTATAGCAGTGCTGATTGATGTTGACTTTCTCTATAGTGGAGGTCACCATGGCGGTGTGTCAACTGCTACAACGGTTGACATAGACAAAAAGTCAAAAATCCTCTCAAAAGGATCCATTTTACAACACACTTAATTTCCTGACGTTTTGGGACAACCCCTCCGCGTCAACCTCGATTCCGGGAGTTCTACTTACCCGAATTCGATTTTAAAAAGTCCCCCAGACTCCTTTATGTCTTATCTAATTGGAGAACTAGCTCAAATCAAGACACTTTACCCAATCCTTACCCGGATTGTCCTAGACCATGCCTCGCTCAAAAACCGACTGAGACTAGCCTAGCCCAGAATTTTCAACTCCCAAACCTAGAAGTTTTCTGACTCAAAAATTGGCACAAAAAGTTTATCCGTAATGACGAATCCAGTCGTTACAACTTGTCTATCTATGTTTATATTATATTATAAGTGTGGAGGACCTTATAATGTGATTTGAACTTTTTTCCCTTTATTAAAAGAATCTGCTTTAGATAAAATCTTCTTTTTAATATTTTCCTCTAATTATTATATCATTATCTTTATAATATTTAAAATTAAGATGTCCTGAAATATATGGTAAGATATATTAGGAGAATTAATAATTAAAATTGACTAAAATTTTATTTTTTATATCTTTCCTTATTTGAACTATAAAGTTTCAAAATTAATTAAAATTTTACCTTATAGAAATATTACACTTAAATTGTATGTTAAAGATTAACCAAATCACTAAAGGAAATAATTAAATTAAAAATATTAAAAAAATAAGTAGTAAGGGGCTTTTGTGAAAAAAAAAATGAAGTTAAACTCTTTATGTATTAAAATATTTTAAACTAACGTGTCTTTTGGTAAGAAAATTTTCATAATTAATTTGTGTTCTAACTTTCTAAGGTTTTGGTTATTTAATTTAGGTATAATATTTAATACTTCTAAATTAATTAGAATTTAACTTATATAGAAAAGAATTTCTACAATTTTATTTAAGTAATATTTTGGATCAACTTTTGCAAGAAAATACTTTCTTCTAATTCTACTTTTTCTTCTTATTTCTCTTTCAATTTGGGACTTACTAATTATGTTTGAAGATAGATCAAGTACGTAATTCATTGTAGATTGAGTATAATCTATCTATCTATATAAATTGATTGTTATGTTATGCATAAATATTTTTGGATTTTACTTCTCTAATTTTCTTTTTATAAACAGGTCTGAGAATTGTATTTTAGTTTAAGGTTAACGTGTGGATCTGTTGGAAAACATATGCATTATGGAAGCATTATTAAACACGCTTCTTCTACGTACTTCTACACTTCTTCTTATTTAGGTTTTGATTCACATCGTCTTCTTGCATTCATTATCATCACTCTTTTTACTTTTCTTTACTTATTTTTCGTTAATAGCTTTAAAGATTATATTTGAATTATATATAATCAAAAATTGATGATGGATTCTCCCTTTTTGATAATTTCTCATTTTTTTCCTTTTAGTTAAAAAACTTTGATCAAAAAATTGAAAAACAAGCATGTTATCGCCGAATGAAGTATCCAAAAAAGTCAAAGGTTTATTTCTAATTCTCTTTCCTTTTTATTAGGCTATGAATCATAAGAGACTAAACCTTATTTTCCAGAGGATTATTAATAGATAAAGGACATGAGGGTGAGTTATCATGTTTCTCTTTAAATACACTTTTTATCTTAGAAAATTTAGGTTATTTTTTAAGATTTTTTACTTCATATAATGTGCACACAATAATTTTATCTTTATATATATATATATATATATATATTATTAATTCACAAAACAGACACGTGCAATGCACATACACTAAACTAGTACTATATTAAAAGTGTGAAGGAACTTATAATGTGATTTGAACTTTTTGCCTTCATTAAAAGACTACACAGTAGATAAAATTATCTTTTCACTTCCCCCCCCCCCCCAATTATTATATTATTAGATAAAAAAATAATTTATTTCAAAAAAAGAAATTTATGCCACTTTCCCCAAAAAAAATATCCCAAAAAGATTCCTAAAACAAATATCCCAAAAAGAAAGGTCGTCAAAAAAAAATTCCAAAAAGATTTCTGATATTTAAAAAAATTAAATTAAATAAATTTTTAATTATTAAATTATTTCTTATTGAACTAGGTAGAGAATCCTAACATTGTATTACTTAAAATAAGTAATTAAAATCATACCAAAAAAACACTTAACACTTCTAAATTTAGAATTTTACCTTATATAAAAAAAAATCTACAATTCTTTTTAAGTAATATTTTGATCAAACTTCTTCTACAAAAATATGGACATACGTATACAACTTCTACAGTTCTACTACAAATATATGTTTCTTTTACTTCTACTTTTATACTTATTTTAATTTTAATTTGATTCAAGCCATTTTTTTACATTCATTATCATCATCTTTTCTTTATTTCTTTTAGTTATTAAATTTAAAGACTATATATAAATTATACATAATCAATAATTAAAAATTAATTTTTTGCTTTTGTTAATTTCTGGTGTTTCTCTTTCAGTTGGAAATTCATGATCAAAAAATTAGACAAAACAAACATGTTGCCACCCAATGAAGTAGTCAAAAAAATCAAAGTATTTATCTCTTTCCTTTATATGAACTATACATAATAAACAATTTCCAATGGATTCTTTGCTTTTTAATATATGTCATATTTCTCTCCAAGTTAGAAATTTTTGATCAAAAAATTGGAGGAAAGAACGTTTCTGATCGAAAAATTTCACTTCTTTAGAGTAGAAAACGGTTTGTACTGCTTTTCTACCCAAATGGTATTTTTTTCTAGGAATTTATACATAGATAATATCTTATGTAAGCTTTATTACGCTTTTTAAGGGTGTTTTAAATTTATTACGATCAATAGCCTATTATTACATTTAATAGATGATTACTTAGATAAAAGTATATTCTCTCTCTTTTTCTCATTTTTCCTTCTTCTTCTCCGTTTCTTCTCCACCTTCCTTCTTCTTCTTTTCTTCTTTTTCTATTCAACCTATGTCAATTATTTATAATATTACTATTATAATGAATAAAATACAGTGAATAGAGTTGAAATGATAACTAGTTATTTTATAACATTAACATTATAATGAAGAAAATGCAGTGAATAGAGTTGAAATGAACTAGTCAAATAATGTTTACAATATGACATGGATATTGGTTACGACTTTATTATTATAGAGGTTTAACCAATACACTACAACAAAAGAGGAATTAACTATGAGAGTTATGGCTCTTTAGCTAACATGATTTTGTGATAAATATGTTGTTAATTAGGATTATTTCTGGCTTTTTAATGTATAGCGGTAGAAGCTATCCATCGCTAATACTTTTTTCTTGGCAGTGATATGATTAATAGTTGTTTTGTAACATTACTATTATAGTAGATGAAATGCAGTAACTATACGTGAAATTAACTCTTCACATAATGTTTGCAATATAATTTAATTATAATGCTGGCCTCTCAAAATAATTACCTAGTTACATGTGATGAACACAATGAATGCTTAGTAATAAAAGATTTAAAAATTGGATCCTATCTTTACCTTAAAAAACCACTTAGCGGGGATATTTTGAATTATTTATGGGAATTTGTACTGACGTCAAGAATCAAAAAGGAAAAATTTAGAGAAGAATTAGAAGAAAATGGAGATCAAATGAACGTTGATGATATTGGTGACAATATTATTGTTGGAGATAATGAAGAAAAAATTGGAGAGAATAATAATGTGCCTAATACCAAAGACCGGTGCAACAATATTCATGAGGCTGAAAATGATGTTGTATCAAATGAAAAATACAAGCGGAGGAAAAAGAGAGCAAGAGAAAGCATACAAGAGACTAATGAAGGAGAAATCCAGAGTCATGTTATAAATAAGACCCTTAGGTGAAAGGACTCTGGCTAAGGGTCCCATGTTATGAATTCCTTGGACTCAGACTAAGGGTCCATGTTATGAAGTCCTTTCGACTAAGGGGTCGTATTAATAGCATGACTCTGGATTTCTCCTTCATTAGTCTCTTGTATTCTTTCTCTAGCTCTTTTTTTCCTCTGCTTGTATGTTTCATTCGATACAACATCATTTTCACCCTCATGAATATTGTTGCCCTGGTCTTTGGTATTAGGCACATTATTCTTTTCTCCAGTTTGTTCTTTATTATCTCCAACAATAATATTGTTACCAATATCATCAACGTTCATTTGATCTCCATTTTCTTCTAATCCTTCTCTAACTTTTTACTTTTTCATTCTTGCCATCAATACAAATTTCCATAAATAATTCAGAATATCCCCGCCAAGTGATTTTTTGAGGTAAAGATACGCTCCAATATTTAAAGTTTTCATTACTAAGCATTCATTGTGTTCATCACATGTAACTGGGTAATTATTTTGAAAAGCTAGCATTAGAATTAAATTATATTTTAAATATTATGTGAAGGGTTAATTTCACGTATCGTTACTAAATTTCATCTACTATAATAGTAATGCTACAAAACAACTGTTTAATCATATCACTGCCACGAAAAGTTTATTAGTGACGGATAGCTTCTGCCGCTATACATTAAAAAGGCATAAGTAATCCTACTTAACAACATATTATCATAAAATCTTGTTAGATAAAGGCTATTTAGCCATAAATTTCATAGTCAATTCCTCTTTTTTTTATAGTGTATTAGTTAAACCTCTATAACAATAAAGTCATAAACGATATCCATGTCATTTGTAAACATTATTTGACTAGTTCATTTCAACTCTATTTACTGCATTTTATTCATTATAATAGTAATGTTATAAAATAACCAGGTTCATCATTACGGGTAAACCTTTCGTGCCAACTTTTGGGTTAGAAAACTTTTGGGTTTGAGAGTTGGAAATTTTGGGCTAGGCTAGTCTCGGCCAATTTTGAAGTGAGGCTTGGTCTAGGGTAATACCAGTGAGGATTGGGTGATATATATTGTATTGAGATAATTTTTCCATTAGCTAAGATGTTAAGGATTTCGGGGGACTTTTCAAAAATAAATTCGGGTAAGTAGAACTCCCGGTATTAAGGTTGACGTAAAGGGGTCGATTCGGAACGTCAGAATTCAAGGTGTATTGTAAAATAACAACTTTTTTGGGGATTTTCCAAGGTTTTGTCCCATGTCAACTGCTATAGTGGATTAAACTTCACCACCATAGCCACCGCTATAGCGGAATAATTTTCACTATAGCAGAAGTCCAAGACGGTCAGCACCGCCATAGCGGTCGGTTCCGCTATGGAAGTGCCGCTATAGCAGTGTACGGACCACTATAGAAGAATGAGTTAGGATTTATGCTGAAACTTCCCCAAAAATGTTCAAAAACATTCAAGAACGTTTTGGGGGAAGGCAGAGACAAAGGGAGGTGAATTTCAGTGAATTTCCACCAAACTCCATCAAAAAGGTAAGGTTTTCGCTCCCCTCTTTGTTATTTCGATTCCCAAACCTTAGAAACTATAATCTACAGGTTTGGGTTAACCTAAGGATATGGAATCTGGGGGAAAAGGGGGATTCAAGGATGTTGATTTCTTGGTTATGTTGCTTATGGGTTTTTCATGCCTTAATCACCCTTATTCGCTAAATGTACTCATAAAAATGGTGGTTTATGATGAATTAGTGGTGGGAAAGCCCGGGAATAGGTCGAATGATTATAGTTTTTGCCTGGGGATTGGGATTTTTTATAATCTGGGTATTTTAGGCCCTTGGACTGTTGTTAGCTTATTGTATGATTCTTTTTAGACCACGAACAAGCAAAGGCTTCGGAAAACAGAAAGGCTCCAGTCTAGTAGAGCTTTTGAGTTATTCGAGGTAGTTCATGATTACTGTTTTTCCCAATATGCAATATGTGTTAATGTACTATCGCTTAGTATTGTATGAGTTTGCATGCTTGGGGAATGGGATTATGAATGTCTAGCTATTTTGTGTCAATTATGTGAAATGAACTAGGTTTGGTTGCTTGTTGGTTTACAAGTTTGATGTTGTTCATTATTTATTAACTTGTTGGATTGTGTGTGACATTCGGTTGACTCGGGTACCACGCCTGATACAAGTTACATATTGGTTGACTGGGGTACCATGCCTGGTATGGTTTTATTTATTTGTTGGCTCGGGTGCCATGACTGGTACGAGTTCTATAATGGTTGGCTCGGGTACCACGCGTGGTATGAATTTGATTTTACTTGCATTAATTGTATTCTGATGATGGTTCCATGAGTGGACCAGGTTTTATTCTTGATATGTGGTTGTTGCATGATGATCCTTAAGAGGTCGGGTGCTTGTACGTAACTGTGGGTTTGGTCATAGTGTATATCGGGATGGCATGTTAAACAGTTATGTGTTGTCTTAGGGATACGTAGTTTGTCCAGGTTATTTGGAAGGGGTATATGTTATTGTCATGGTGTATTGTGCAATGGCTGTCAGACTTGTTACATGTTGTTGGTAAGCTAGGGGAAAGACTTAAGAGTCTAGTTTTATTACTGGCTTGTATTATATGTTTACCTTACTTTACTCAGCTTTAGTTTATTATCCATATCTTGTTTATTGGAGCTGGATGATGATCCTACCAGTACACAGTGGTTGTGTACTGATTCTGCACTTGCTTTTCTTTTGTGAGTACAGGACATCTTATGGTGGCTGACACACAACCTCAGTTGTAGTTCCAGCGATTTCAGGTCTAAGGGTGAGCTACTCTTTCGGATACCATGGTTTCATCCAGTATATTTTTGGTCCTTCGTTTCGAACCCAGATTCTCTTGTTTTTATAGTTTCATCCTTATCTCTTTTCTAGACAGTAGTAGTTGTTTTGGTACGATGACTTTCAGATTCTAGTGGATTTTTGCAGGATCTTGTTTATTTGAATTTTGATAGGGAGTGTTAGTTTATTTTTAATGCAAACTGGTTTTGAGCTGTTAGACTTTACTAAGTGTTGGTTTATATTGGTCTGTACATCCGGGGGTTTTGGGTGGGTGCCACTCACGGTGGGTTGGGTCGTGACAAAGATGGTAGCAGAGCCCTAGGTTCGTTGATCTCATCTTACCAAAATGGGTCTAGTAGAGTCTTTCGGAATGGTATAGAGACGTCTGTACTTTTCTTCGAGAGGCTATAGGACTTTAGGAAACTATCTCTTCTTTCTTCCTTCATGCTATAAATTGATTCCAATTGGTATCTGGTGATACAAATTGGTATCTAACTCCTTTCACTCTTTTGTCCATAGATAGTTAACATGAGAAATAATGGAGAACGAGTGGTGGTCCCGGCAGTGGGCCTAATAGTCAGAGGGAGAGGAAAGGGCAGGGGAAGGGGCCGAGGTAAGGCAACACCTGCCAGGGGTAGAGCTCAAGCAGCTACAGTTGCAAGGGAGGCAACCCCTACCCTATCCTAGAATTTGGTTGAAGAGGAAGTTGAGGTTGTTGTTGAGGAAGGCATAGAACAGGAGGAGGAGGCACTGGCTGGAGGTGCAGGACTTCCCCCTATAACCCCTGAGGCATTTCAGTGGGTGTGGACTTTTCTGAGTGGATTGGATTGTGCAGGAGCCACCCCCACGGGTATTGCAGATCAGGTTATGGGCACCCAGCCAGTGGCTGCAATGGATCCTAGGATGGATCCAGCTTCGGGTACTGATGACTTCTTTTGTCCGATGCTAGATACGGTTATGACTGGAAATGAGCATGAGATGCTGACTATGTTTTTGAAATTGAAACCTCCTATGTTTCAGGGTACTAAGAAAGAGTATGCTTATGAGTTCATTCTGGACTATTACAAGAGACTGTATAAACTGGGCATTGTGCAACAACATGGTGTAGAGTTAATCACCTTAAAGCTATAGGGTGATGCTAAGCAGTGGTGGAGGTCGCATGTGGAATATCGGTCATCAACTTTACCTTTGCTGACCTAGATGGAGTTTCATGCTCTTTTCAAAGAGAAGTATGTGCCCCGCACTTTGAGAGATCATAAGAAGGATGAGTTTCTGGCTCTGGAGCAGGGTAACATGTCAGTCTCAGCCTATGCGGCCAAATTTCATGCCTTATACCATTTTTCTACTCAACTTTTGGGTACGGAAGAAGAAAGGATTCGTCTATTTGTGAAAGTCCTGAATACTGAGTTGCAGGTGTTTTTTGTGCATGTGACTTCAGCAGGAAAGAGTTTCAATGAGGTAACGAATTATGTGAATAAGTTAGAGGGGGTTAAACAGGTTGGGAAGGCTAAGGTGTTATCCAAGAAGTCCCAAAATAATGGAAATTTTAGTGGTTCATACTCCAGAGGTCACAACCAGTAGGTGTATTCTTCTCGTCCTATTCAGTCAGCCTTGCCAGAATTTATAGGTGGTCAGCCGGGATCCAGTAAGTTCTCAGCTCCTAGAGGCCAGGGGGTTCTTATACTTCTACTAGCAGGCCTACTATTGATCGCGGATGCTTTCATCATGGTGATCCAGGTCACTTCAAGAGGGAATGCCCCCATAGGCAGGTAGGTAATCAGACTCAAAAGTAGTCTAAGGCCGCGGTCCCAACAGGTAGAGGTGGTTATGCTAAGGGTTATCCACAGGGTGGGCGAGGTAACTTCTAGGGAGGCCGGGGAAACTGAGGGAATGACCGCACGAGCAGGGGTGTGGCACAACAAGCTAGGAAAGTTGCTTAGATTGATGACCGGGTCCTTTATTCTTTTCCAGCAAAGTCTGAGGCTGAGGCATCAGACGCACTGATCACATGTATAATTCTAGTCTGGGATAGGATGGCTTATGTACTGTTTAACCTAGGTTCTACTTACTCTTATGTGTCTATGAATTTTGTTTTGGGTCTGAATTTGTTTTTTGATATCCTTGATTCCCCTATTCACGTTTCTACCCAAGTTGGAGAGTCTGTGATAATAACTCATGTTTATCATACTTGTCTTGTGGTGTTTGTGGGGATGCAGACTTGGGTATATTTGGTCATTCTAGACATGTTGGATTTTGATGTTATTTTAGGGATGACCTGGTTGTCTTCATGTCATGTGGTGTTGAATTGTGATAATAAAACTGTAACTCTAGGGATTCCATGTAAAGATAGACTAGAATAGGAAGGTGTGTATAGGCCTAAGCCGGCTAAGATCATATCATTTGTCCAGGCTAGGAAGTTAGTGGGCAGGGGATGTTTGGCCTTCTAGGCTCATCTCTCGGATGATAGTATGGAGTCCCCATTGATTGAATCTATTTTTATAGTTTCGGAGTTTCATGAGGTGTTTCCAATGGATATTCTTGGCATGCCTCCGGACAAAGACATTGAATTTTGTATAGACTTGGAGCTGGGCACTCTCCCAATTTCTATTCCTCCTTACCGCATGGCTCTAGCAAAGTTGAGAGAACTTAAGACTCAGTTTTAGGAACTCTTAGATAAAGGTTTTATCCATCCCAGTGCTTCACCTTGGGCTGCTCTGGCATTATTTATGAGAAAAAAGAATGGTAGGTTGAGAAGGTGTATAGACTACAGGCAATTGAACAAGGTCACTATCCAGAATAAGTATCCCTTACCTCGCATAGATGACCTCTTTGATCAGTTGCAGGGTGCGTCTATATTTTTTAAAATTGAATTAAGGTCAAGGTACCATCAGCTAAAGTTAGGCCTGGGGACATCCCTAAGATGGCTTTTCGGACTCGGTATTGGCATTACGCATTTCTAGTGATGTCATTTGGGATGACCAAATGACATTGTGTTTATTGATGACATTTTGATTTACTCCAAGAGTAGGGAGGAGCATGTTGAGCATCTTCGTATTGTTTTGGACATCTTGAAGCACCAAAAATTATATGCCAAGTTTTTCAAGTGTGAATTTTGATTGAATTCAGTTGCTTTCTTAGGGCATGTGGTGTCAGAAAAGGGGTGATGGTGGATCCCCAAAAGATTGAGGCAGTTAAGAGTTAGGGACGGCCTTGCTTTGTTACTGATGTTAGGAGTTTTGTGGGGCTTGCAGGCTACTATCGCAGGTTTTTCAAGGATTTTGTGTCTATTGCTACTCACTTGACAAGGTTGACTCAAAAGGAGGTACCATTTGTATGGTCCAACAAGTGTGAGGAGAGCTTCCAAAAGTTCAAGACACTTCTTACTACAACTTTCATTCTTTCATTGCCGATTGAAGGTAAAGATTTCATTGTGTATTGTGATGCTTCACTTTCGAGTTTGGGTGTTGTGTTAATGAAGGACAAGAATGTTATAGCGTATGCTTCAAGGCAGTTGAAGCCTCATGAGAAAAATTACCCAAATTAAAACTTGGAGCTGGCCGCGGTGGTCTTTGCACTTAATATTTGGAGGCACTACCTCTATAGTGTCAAGTGTGAAGTGTTCATGGACAATCGCAGCCTGCAGCATATGTTTACTTAGAAAGACTTGAATTTGAGGCAGAGGAGGTGGATGGAGTTGTTGAAAGATTATGATGTTACCATCCAGTATCATCCAAGCAAGGCTAATATGGTGGCAAACGCGTTAAGCCAGAATACTGTTAGCATGGGCAGTTTGGCTTATTTGGGGGTGTCAAAATAGTCACTGGCTAAGGATATTTGGGCTCTAGAATCTAAGTTCATGCAATTGGGCATATCTGAACAGGGTGGGGTGTTGGACAGTTTTGAGGTCAAATCCACATTCATAGAAGAAATAAAGGCCAAGCAGTTTCAGGATGCATAGTTGAACAAGGTTCGAAGCAAGGTAGTATTCAGAGAGTCTGGGATGCCATGTTGGGTGTTGATGTGGTGATGAGCTTCAGGGGGGGGATTTATGTTCCTCAGGTTGATGAAATAATTCAGAAGGTGTTGGCAGAGGCTCATGGTTCTCGGTATTCAATTCATTCGGGCGTAACCAAAATGTACAGGGACTTGAGGCAACTTTACTGGTAGCTTGGGATGAAAAAGGACATAGCTGATTATGTGTCTAAGTGTTAGAACTGTTAGCAAGTCAAGTATGAACATCAAAGGCCTACAGGATTGCTTCAGAGAATGTCCATTCCCAAGTGGAAGTAGGAGAGGATAGCCATGGACTTTGTGGTGGGTCTTCCTAAGACCTTGGGGAAATACGACTCTATTTTATTTCTGGTCAAGCTGGACTATAACATGCAGAAGTTGGCTAAGATATATGTTAAGGAGATTGTGAGAATGAATAGGGTGCCACTCTCAATTATTTCATACAGGGGTACTCAGTTTACCTCCAAGTTCTAGGGTAAGTTGCACGAAGAGTTGGGCACTCAACTCACTTTTAGCACGGCATTTCAACCTCAGACAGATGTTCAGTCAGAGAGGACAATCTAGGTATTAGAAGACATGCTGAGGGCATGTGTGATCGACTTTGGGGGTCATTGGGACCAATTTCTACTGTTGTGTGAGTTAGCATACAACAATAGCTACCACTCCAGTATCGACATGGCACCATTTGAGACACTGTATGGGAGGGGATGTAGATCACCTATAGGGTGGTTTGAGGCAGGCGATATGAAACCCTTGGGCATGGACTTGGTAAGGGAAGCTCAAGAAAAGGTTAGGGAATTCAAACCAAGTTTCTAGCAGCTCAAAGCAGGCAGAAAGAGTACGCAGATCGCAAGGTAAGAGACATGGATTTTTAGGTTGGTGAGCAGGTTTTATTGAAAGTGTCACCAATGAAGGGGGTTATGTGTTTAGGAAAGAGGGGCAAGCTTAGCCCTTGATTTATTGGTCCATTCAAGGTTCTCAAAATTGTAGGGCTAGTGGCTTACAGGCTAGCACTGCTGCCCATTTTATCCAGAGTCCATCAAGTCTTCCATGTATCCATGTTAAAGCAATACCATGGGGATGTGGAATACATTATTAAATGGGATTTGATTTTGCTAGACAAGGATCTTCAATATGAAAAGGAACCGATTGTGATTCTTGATTAGGATATCTGGAAGTTGAGGAAAAAGGAGATAAAATCTTTGAAGGTTCAATAGAAGCATCATCCGATTGAGGAAACCACTTGGGAAATCGAGAAGGACATGACGGACAAGTACCCTCACTTGTTTGAGGATTCAAGTACTACACTTTCTTTCTTTGACTTTGTATTTTTGAGTTTAATCATTTGGGGATGAATGATGCATAAATTGGTATCTGTTATAATGATCGGGTCCGTCGTTATGGTTAAACCTTTTGTGCTAAGTTTTAGGTTAGAAAACTGAGCTTGGGAGTTGGAAATTTTGGGCTATGCTAGTCTCAGCTGGTTTTGGAGCGAGTTTTGGTCTAGGGTAATCTGGGAGAGGATTGGGTGATATATCTTGTATTTAGCTAGTTTTTCCATTAGCTATGACATTAAGGAGTCCGGGGGACTTTTTGGAAATGAATTCTGGTAAGTAGAACTCCCAGTATTAAGATTGACGTAAAGGGGTTATTCTGAAATGTCGAGATTTAAGGTGAGTTGTAAAATGGGCACTTTTATGGGATTTTCTAAGGTTATGTCCTATGTCAACCGCTATAGAGGTTGACACTGCACTACCATGGCTATCGCTATAGCGGAATAATTTTCACTATAGGAAGTCAACAACGCTCAACACCTTTATAGCAGACAGTTCCACCACGACAGTGCCGCTATAGCGTTGTATGAACTGTTATAGAGGACTGAGTCGGATGTTATGCTGAAACTTTCCAAAAAATATTCAGAAACTTTCAAGAACATTTTGGGGAAGGGCAAAGATGAAGGGAGGCAAATTTCACTGAATTTCCACCAAACTCCATCGAAAAGGTAAGGTTTTTGCTCTCCTATTTGTTATTTCAATTCGTGAACCTTAGAAACTATAATCTACAGGTTTGGGTTAACCTATGGATATGGAATCTGGGGAAAAGGGGGTATTCTAGGATGTTGAATTCTTGGTTATGTTGCTTATGGGTTTTTCAAGCCTTAATCACAGTTATTCGCTAAATGTAACCATAAAAATGGTGGTTTAGGATGAATTAGTAGAGGGAAAGCCCGGGAATGGGTGAAATGACTTTAGTTTTGGCCTAGCGATTGGGATTTTGTATAATCCGGGTAATTTAAGCCCTTGGACTGATGTTAGCATATTGTATAATCCTTTTTAGACCAAGAACAAGCAAAGGCTTCGAAAAATGGGAAGGCCAATCCAGTAGAGCTTTTGAGTTATTCAAGGTAGGTGATGGTTATTGTTTTCCCAATATGGAATATCTACTCATGTAATATCATTTAGTATTGTATGAGTTTCCATGCTTGGGGAATGGGATAATGAATTTCTAGCTATTTTGTGTCAATTATGTGAAATGAACTGGGTTTGGTTGCTTGTTAGTTTACAAGTGTGATGTTGTTCATTATTTATTGACTTGTTGGATTGTGTGTAACATTCGGTTGGCTCGGGTACCACGCTTGGTACTGGTGACATATTTGTTGGCTCGGTTACCATGCTTGGTATGAGTTTATTTATTAATTAGCTCGGGTACCACGTTTGGTACGGGTTCTATAATGGTTGACTTGGGTACCACGCTTTGTACGGGTTTGATTTTAATTACATTGATTGTATTCTGATGATGGTTCCATGAGTGGACTGGTTTGTATTCTTAATATGTAGTTATTGCATTATGGTTCTTGAGAGGCCAGGTGGTTATACGTAACTATGGGGTTGGTCATAGTATAGACCAAAATTGCATGTTAAATACTTAGGTGTTGTTTTAGGGATCCATAGTTGGTCCGGGTTATTTGAAAGGGGTATATGTTATTGTCATGGTGTATTGTGCAATGGTTGTCAGACTTGTTACATGTGGTTGGTAAGCTAGGGGAAAGACTTAGAGTCTAGTTTTATTGTTGGCTTGAATTAAATTATTTTACTCAGCTGTAGTTTATTGTTCATATCTTGTTTAGTGGAGCTGGCTGACGATCTTACCAGTACACTGTGGTAGTGTACTAATTCTGCACTTGCTTTTATTTTGTGAGTATAGGATATCTTCTGGCGGCTGACACGCGACCTCAGTTGTAGTTCCGGCGATTTTAGATCCCAAGGGTGAGCTACTCTTTCGGCGGCCATGGTTTTATTCAGTATATTTCTGGCCCTTTGTTTTGGACCCGGATTCTTTTTTTTTTTTGGGGTTGCATCCCCATTTCTTTTCTAGACAGTAGTAGTTGTTTTGCTACGATGATTTGAGATTCGAGGGAATTTTTGTAGGATCTAGTTTATTTGAATTTCGATGGGGAATGTTAGTTTATTTTTAATGAAAATGGGTTTTGAGCTGTTAGACTTTACTAAGTGTTGGATTGATATTGGTCCACTAATTCGGGGGTTTTAGATGGGTGCCACTCACGGCTGGTTGGGTGGGGACAATAACTAGTTATCATTTCAACTCTATTCACTTTATTTTATTCATTATAATAGTAATATTATAAAATGATTGACTTTATCCATTATAGCAGTAGATGACATAGGTTGATACATTATCTACATAAAAAGCCTTTTTTCTATTCATTGAATTTTTAATAATATTTGAAAATTAAACCTGAAAATTAGATCTATTTAACTAATGAAAAACGTTCATGCATCTGGAATTTCATTAGGTTTAGGTCTTCATTATATCTATTAATTTTTTTACTCATTTATAAGATGTAAGAACTCCTAATATTCACACATTCAATACTTTTTGCAAAATTGTTCAATTAGATTTTAGAGTACTGATGAAGAAGATGACTAAATTAAGAAATTCCTCATTTCGCTACAAAAGGCAATGGCTAGTTGATCAAAAAGTGAGATCTTCACACTAACGTTAAATTCTTTGATGTGTATTACTATTTGTTGCTATATTTATTTGTATTTTGCTATTTTTTTGCCCCTTTTCTTACAATCATATGTCACACACTTTTTTTAAGTCGAGAGTTTATCAAAAATTACCTCTCTACCTCATACATGTTTCAATTTAATGTTGCATATATTGTAAAATTCAATTGCAACATTATATACTTTATTTTTTTATATTGACATGACACACTCGTACAAAGAACTTACTCTAAACTAGTTAGTCTATAAATAATGAATAACATTAAGAAATGGGAATCAAGAAATAACTAACTCCAATTACCAAGTACCACAAATAACTAACTCCAATTTTCAGAATTAACACAAAAAATATATTTTTATGCTTAATAACTTCTTATTGAAGTCAACATTTTCCCAAAAGAGAGAGAGAGAGGGGTCCCATATAAATTTAACCAATAATAAAAATAAATAGAAGAGTATGAATGTGAAAAAGGCAAACACCAATAATGTTTCCTCATGAAGTTATGACATTAACTTATGGGTATCATTTAAATACATTTTTTGCTTTTAGATATTTGTACATAAAATTTACTATGTACTTGGCACTAGTGATGATTATCATAAATATTTTAATATTTTATTTTATACATAATATTTTTCTTACAAAATATTATTACACAATATTTGAGTATGACTGTTATATATGGGTAGTTTTACAAAGAGTGTACCGCCCTAATGAATGTCATTTATTGCCTTAGGTAGAATTAATGTGTTATAGAGAAGTAGAATATAATTTGAAAAATCGGATCTAGAGAAAGTTAGTTTGTTATATTGAAATATTATTATAACGAATGACTGTTATAACAAGGTTTGATTGTACGATGATTTACTTCTTTTTTAATTTATATTATGAACTTACCTATAGAACAAGAAAAAATGCAATTTACGAAGTAAAAAAAGTAAGAATTAATTTACTTCTTGTGACCTATAGAACTTTTTATTTAGTTTCTAAATATTTTTCTAAATATTTACTTAAAAAATAAAGAATGCTTTAACTCAACGTTCAAACTAAAGGAACTATTTTGACCCTTTTTCTTTCATTTTCCAAGTGACTTTTAGTCATTGTTACTTTGTAAGTTAATGTGTAAAATTTAACTACTTTACTGGAAGAAAAGGAAATAAGTCGTTTTATTCGATAATTTTGTGAAGGTGAATGACCATATGAGAGATCATTTACTCCACTACAAACCCTAGGAAAAGAAGTACATTATAAATGTATGAAAATTGTACATTTTTTAACGACCGGGTCTGTCGTTACAGGAAGTCCAATCGTGCCAAGTTTTAGAGTTTGAAAACTCCGGGTTTGGGAGTTTGAAATTCTGTGAAAGGCTAGCCTCGGCCGGTTTTGGAGCGAGGTGGAGTTTAGAGAAATTCGGACAAGGATTGGTCTACGTGTCTTTTGTTAAGCTAGTCTTCCATGTAGCCAAGACATAAAGGAGTTCGGGGGACTTTTCGGAATCGAATTTGGATAAGTAGAACTCCCGAAATCGCATTTGACGTGAAGGGGTTGTTTCGGGTCGTCGGGGGAAGCAAGTGTGTTGTAAAATGGCCAAACTTGGGAAATTTCTATACATTCTGTCTGTGACGAGCGCAGCTGTCCATGGTAGCGGCCTCCACTATAGCGGTGGAAAATACTGCTATAGCGGTTGTCAATGCTGTCAACACTGCTTAAGACCGCTATAACAGAGCGGGGACCGCTATAGCAGACCGACGAGATTTTAATGCAGAAACATTTCCCAAAAATATTCAGTTTTCACAAGTTCATTTTGGGAGAAGGGCTAGGCAATTCCAGACGATTTTCCTCCTTTTCCTTCGAATTTCTTCCCTAAGGTAAGGATTCTACTCCCTAATCTTTGTACTACATTTCCTATGCGGTAGAATTGCTAGGAGGGAACTTGGGGAAAGGTTGGAATAACCTATGAATGGTAGAATCTGGGGAAAGAATGGTATTCCAAGCATGAATATTCTTGGGCATTGTTAAAAGTATGTTATTATAATCATAGGTTGTTAAATTCTCTATTTTTATTCGTAAAAATGATAGAAGTAGGTGAATTAACGGTGAAAAAGCCCGGGAAAAGGGTGGGATGATCATGGGTGGCCTGGGGTTTGGGTATTTGATGTAATCCGGGTACTGTTCAAGTCTTGTGTGTTAATTGTATGTACTTGTGTGTTATTTTAGACCAAGAACGAGAAAGGAATCTGAAACACGGGAAAACTCGGGTTGAATAGAGCTTGGATCATTTCGAGGTAGGTGATGGCTTATGATTTCTATGAATGTTTTATATTCTTGTACTCATATCTAAGTGTTTGTATGAATTACATTGCTTAGGGAAGTTGTGTAGAATGTCTAAGGTTCCTGCTTTACAGTTTGTGATTTGAACGGTGTTTGCTTATTGGTTTACAAGTTGTTTGATCATCTATTTGACTGTGGGTTGTTGACATTCGGTTGGCTCGGGTACCATGCCTGGTACGAGTATAACAAATGGTTGGATTGGGTACCACGCCTGGTACGGGAACACTAATGGTTGGCTCGGGTACCACTTTTGGTACAGGAATACTAACGGTTGGCTCGAGTACCACGCCTGGTACGGGTTTACTTTTGTTACATAATTGCATTTTTATTGTTGTGTTGCATTGACTGATATTGGTTCCGTGAGTGGACCGGGCTACTTATTGAAATATGTTATTGGTTTGGTGGCCCTTGAGCGGCCGATAATTTCTGTTTAACTGTTGTGTTGGTCTTGGTTTAGGCCGGGTTATTCATTGACATTTTGTGTTGTCTAGAGGGTATCCCTGGGTGGTTCCGGGCTAGACGGAAAGGTATAGTTAATGGTATATGGTTGTGTCTTAGAGTATAGGTGGTGGATTTCATGCGGGAACAAGCTAAGTAGAGACTTGTAGTCTAGGTGTGTCTGTTGATATTGTTGCATGTCTTCCATACCTTTTACTTGATATTGTCATACTGTTTATACACTATTTGTTTGAAAATTAGTTGATGATCCTACCAGTACACAGTGGTGGTGTACTGATACTGCACTTTCCTTTCTTTTGGTGAGTACAGGAAATCTTCCAGCGGCTGAGACGCAACCTCATCTATAGCACCGGTGATTTCTGACTTCAAGGGTGAGCTTCTTGATCAAGCTACCTTGGATTTATCTCTAGAGTTTCAGCCCACTTGTTTCGAGTTAAAACTACTTCCGTATTTTTTTTTGGGGTTGCATCCCTGTACTCTAGATAATGATAGTAATGTTTGGTACTGCGACTTTCAGTTTCTAGGGGGATTTTCCGCAGGATGATATTAATGCTATAGTTCTTTACTTATTTAATTTCTAGTTTACTTCTGTTTGCTGGTTTTAGGCTGTTAGTCTAGGCAAACGGTTGAACTCTATTGGTTCACTTATCTAGAGGTTTGGTGGGTGTCATTCACGATGGTCTGGGTCGTGACAAAGATGGTATCAGTGCTAGGTTTTGTTGATCTCTTCATACCAAAAAGGTCTAGTAGAGTCATGCAAAACGGTGTAGAGACGTACGCACTTTTCTTCGAGAGGCTATGGGGCTTTAGGAAAAACTATCTCTTCATTCTTTCCTTTGTGCTATAACTTGATTCCAATTGGTATCTGGTGATACAAATTGGTATCTAACCTCATTCACTCTTCTGTCCGCAGATGGTTACTACAAGGAACAATGGAGCAAGGCCAGCGGTACCAGCAGCAGGTCCGGCAGTTTGTGGCAGAGGTAGGGGAAGGGGCAGGGGATGAGCTGGAGCCGCACCCACCAGGGGTAGAGCTCAAACTAGTGCTAAGGTTCACAAAGCGACCCCTCTCCCACCTCAGGATCATGTGGCGGAAGAGGTGAAAGTGATTGTGGAGGATGAAGGGGCACAAGCAGAGGCGGCACCGGTTGGGGGTTCAGGCCTTCCTACTATGACACCGGAAGCTCTTTAGCAAAAGTGGAGTATTATGAGTGATTTGGTTGGTGCTGCAGCCATACCCGCGACTTATGGAAATCAGGCCTTAGATACTCAGCCAGCGGGTACTACAACACCTAGGACGAATGCAACATCAGGCACGGGCGATTTCTTCAGGCCAATGCTAGGTTCCGTGATGACAGGGAATGACCATGAGTTGTTGACTAAGTTCCTTAAGCTGAAACCTCTGACGTTTCAGGGTACATAAAAGGGAATGCCTATGAGTTCATCCTGGATTGCTATGAGAGTTTGCACAAGTTGGGTATTGTACGTCAGCATGGGGTTGAGTTTGTCACTTTTCAGCTGCAGGGTGATACCAAGCACTGGTGGAGGTCTCATGTTGAGTGTCAGTCTTCTGTTCTACCTCCACTGACTTGGAAGCAGTTCCACGCGTTGTTTCTAGAGAAGTACGTTCCCCGTACTTTAAGGGACTAGAAGAAAGATGAGTTTCTTAACTTGGAGTAGGGTAGCATGTCGGTCTTGGCTTATGAGGCTAAGTTCCATGCGTTGTCTCATTTTGCTACACAGATGTTGGGTTTCGAGGAGGAACGGGTCTGGTTGTTCGTCAAGGGTATGAATACTGAACTGCAGGTACTGTCAGTGCACATGACTTCTTCAGGAAAGGGCTTCAACGAGGTGGTTGATTATGTTAAGAAATTAGAGGGAGTCAAGCAGGCAGGGCAGGCTAAGGCTTTAGCCAAGAAGCGCCGGAATAAGGGAAACTATGGTGGTTCATACTCCAGGGGTCAGAATCAGGAGGCTTACTCGGCCCATCCTATTCAGTCAGCTCTACCAGCTACTATAGGTGGTCATCAGGGAGCTCAGTCTTCATCTCCTAGAGGGCAGGGAGCGTCTTATACATTAGTTAGAAGGTATGCACTTGACCGTGGTTGCATCCATTATGGTGAGCTAGGCCACATTAATAGGGACTATCCATATAGGCAGGCAGGTAACCAGGGTCAGCATCATACTAGATCAGTACTCTAGGCAGGCAAAGGCGGTAGTGATAGGGGTCGTCCATAGGGTGGGCAAGGTAATTTTCAGGGAGGCCGAGGAGACAGGGGGAACAACGGCGAAGGCAGGGGTGTGGCGCAGCCAGCCCGGGAAGTTTCCCGGATTGATGATCGGGCTCATTACTATGCTTTTCTAGGGAGGACCAAGGCAGAAGCCTTAGATGCGGTGATCACATGTACCATTCTTGTCTACGATAAAATGGCATCGGTAATCTTTGACCTAGGTTCAACATATTCTTATGTGTTTGTGAGTTTTGCATTGGGGATGGATTTGATTTATGATATCCCTGATTCCCCTATCCATGTTTCTACCTCGGTTGGAGAGTCTGTGATTGTGACTCATATATATCGTGAGTGTTCTGTTGTGTTTGTGGGGTTGCATACTTGGGTAGAGTTGGTAATTCTGGATATGGCTAATTTTGATATTATCTTAGGTATGACCTGGCTATCTCCTTATCATGCTGTGTTGAACTGTAACACCAAGACTGTGGCTTTAGAGATTTCGGGTAAGGATAGACTAGAGTGGGAGGGTGTGTACAGGCCCAAGCCAGTTAAGATGATATCATTTGTTCGGGCTAGGAATCTAGTGAGGAGGGGGTGTCTAGCCTTATTGGCTCATCTCCGGGACGATAGCGTAGAGTCCCCGCCTATTGAGTCAGTTCCAGTGGTTTCTGAATTTTTAGAGGTGTTTCCAGCAGACTTGCCTTTTATGCCTTCGGACATGGATATAGATTTTTGTATTGATTTAGAGCCAGACACTCGTCCCATTTACATTCCTCTGTATTGTATGGCTCCGGCAGAGTTAAGGGAGCTTAAGACTCAGCTGCAGGAACTCCTAGATAAGGGGTTTATACATCCCAGTGCTTCGCCTTGGGGTTCTCCGGTTTTATTTGTAAAGAAGAAGGATGGTATTATGCGGATGTGCATAGATTATAGGAAGGTTAACAAGGTGACCATTCGGAATAAGTACCCTCTACCCTGTATAGATGATTTGTTTGACCAGCTTCAGGGTGCATCAGTGTTTTAAAAAATCGACTTGAGGTTGGGGTACCATCGGTTAAAGATTAGGCCTGAGGACATTCCAAAAACTTCTTTTCGGACTCGGTATGGACATTACGAGTTTCTAGTAATGTCATTTCTGCATTTGTTTCGGTAAGTTCCTAGTACGTTCCTCATGAATTCTCATTGTTTTTGTGCATATATCTATCTCTTGTTCCTTCTTTTCATAGCTTAAATCTCCATTGCTCAAGCAACATTTCGGGCTGCTTTAAGCCTCGAAATAATTTTCTCTTGCGCCCAACTTTTGGGCATGGTTTTATGAACCTATAGTGAATATACTTGCGAATTATATTTCTATTTTAATCGATGGGCCCAGAGGGTCAATTTTTGACCCGATTTTGGGCATGAATTTTGAAATAGTGATATGTGTGTCATTAGTCCCATATTAATATGTAGATTATGTTTATGATAGTATGGCAATGATCCGAGGTACTGCGAAAAGGCAAGGCTCCCAAGTGATGGTTCATAGTTGTCGTTCGGCTTCGAAGTAGATTACGATTTTGCTTTTTTAGACTTAACTCGATTAGATAGTGATAGCATTCACAGGGGCATACCTCCATTAAAGTTGATGGGTTTTAATCAGAAATCAAGAAGATGCTTATTGTGGAAGAAGTGTCCAAAGATGAGCCCAATAATGACTCAAGAATTAGGACACATAGTAGACTAGGTGGTACACATATCCTATGGTCCAAATCTAATCCCAATAAGAGAAATAGTGGGCCTCATAGAAGAGCCCCAAAGATCTGAGTTTTAGATGCCCACATGGAGCCCCAAAGGAGGATTTCCATGCCCAACAAAGAAACGATTTTGCTTGCTGATTTACATGGACAAATAGGGCTGAATTCACGTGAGAATCAAGTCAAATATGGCTTCATAGCAAGACACCAAATTGAGCTAAAGTGCCCGTGGATTTTGGGTGTAATTTACCACTTTTCTCTTATTTTTTAGCTAGTTTTTGGAAGTTTTTTTACTAGTTTTCCTAGTTTAAAAATTTCCTAGTTTAAAGTTTCCTAGTTTAAAAGTTTTCTAGTTTAAAGTTTTCTCGTTAGTTTTTTTATTTATTTCCATAAAAGTAGATTCGATCCCGTGCTATTTGGGATAGGTTTTTCCCTATATATAGGGCTGAATTTTAAAATTTTAAAAAAAGACATTATGATTAATATTATTTGAGAGACTTTTCTCTTCTTTACACCTTTTTGTGTGGTGACTATGAATTTATCTTACAACTTTATAAGAATGATTCTTTAAGAGGTAAGATTAATGTTTAACTTGATATCTTTGGTTTCTATTAAAGTAAATTAAAGAAGGTGATTAGTCTTATATTAATTATTGTCTCTAATTTCTTCGAAATACGGGTCTAGATCACTTTTGATCTAAGTTCTTGAATTGACCCTATTAGTATTATAATTATTTTTAATTCGCTAATTTATAAATACTAAGATCACTTAGGGTTTTTAGCACTAATCTTGAAATTTAGAATTTTTTATTCTCAAATTTCACATATCTTTTGATTTCTTGTCTTTAATCCTAGTCTTGTCGCTTTCGCACTATTTCAAGTAACTCGATTGTTATCAAGTGGTATCAGAGCGGTTCTATTACGGTTTCGTTCTTGATAATCTTGGGAGTTTCAAAAATCAAATAAAAAAAGAAAAAAAAATGTTTTCTTGGTAGTAGCTTAAAGGAGTTACATAGCAAAAGAAAAGGGAAAAAGAAAAAAAAACATTCAAGTTCTTGAAAATTACGTTACTTTAAAAACTCTGAGTTTATTATGTTTCTTGGTTTTCAACATCAAGAGAGAAAATCAAGAAGAGGGAAAAATTGGAGTTTTTTCTTTTTGGTATACAAATTGGTCTTTTTCTTATCTCATCAAAACCCAATCCATCTGGGTATTGGTAAATTCTTTTTTCTTTCTACATCTTATTTCTGAAGGGTTGTTACTACAAGGGTTTATATATAAATCCTAAAGGATCCATCCAAAGGTTGTAATTTGAGTAGAAAAAGACAAGAGAGAGTGAGATCAATAGAGAAAAAAAGAGCCAAATTGAGAGATATTTGTTTTTTTGATATTTTTCTTGAGATGTCTCAAATAGGTAAGGAAACTGAAGCTGAAACTCGAAACGACATCAATTTTGTTGAAGTGCTGATCATATAAATGGAGGATATGAATGTCACCGTAGCTGATTTAAGGAGGAAAAATATTTTTTCTTACAAGCTATGGGATAAAGGGTAATATTTTCTCTATGATTATTGATAGTAGAAGTGGTTCTAATGTGGTGAGTTCATACGTGGTGGAGAAGTTGAAACTTACATGCATGAATGATTTTGGTGAGCTTCAGTTGACTAAGCAATGCATGATTTCTTTCTCTATTGGAAGGTATTCCGATGATATTCTTTGTAATGTAATTTCAATGAAAGATTGTCATATCATGCTTGGGCGTCCATGACAATTTAGTAGGAATGTAATTCATGATAGGAGAAAGAATAAAGTGTCTCTTGAGCTAAGTAAAAGAAAATATATACTTGAACCTTTACTCTGTCCCAAGTTTATGAAGATCAGAAACGTGTGAAAGAAGAATGAAAAATTTTGAGAGAGAAAAGAAGGAGAGGAGTAAGGGAGTGCATATTGACATCCCACGGGAGTAAAAAGGTGAGGATGTTTGTTGTGTGAAGAGAATGAAATATCAAGTGAGAAAAAAGTGTGATCGAGAGAAAATAAAAAAGAAATGACCGTGAAAACAAAAAGGAGAATGATGTTCATGAAATAGAGAGAGAAAAACAAGAGTATTTAAGTAAGGTTATTTCTTATTCTAACTCTAACATTCCTACTTCTTCTTTTAGTTGTTTTGACTCTTTTTTAGGTGCTCATGAGAATGTTTGCATTGAGAAATCATCATGGGATGAACTCAATCCTGAGATGTTTGAAACTATATGTCTCAATGTGGAAGTGCATATTGGTGAGAAGGATGAATGTAAGGGAATTATTTTGGATCTATAGGTAAGACTCATGACAAGGAGTTTAACAAGGTATATATGAATCTAACACTCATGCAAAATAAAAAATGAGGTGATGTTGTTCCTTTATTACATAAGACCAAGTACGGTATGTATGATTGGTTTATTCACATTCTTGAGATTCCTAGAACATCTAATTTCTCTTTGGAGGTGATGAACTACACTCTTAATTCTTACCTTGGTGACTTTATTAATTTAGAGAAAGATGATATTTTTCTCCATAATAAGTCATTACTTGCAACCTCTAAGTTCAACTATAAGAGAAATTTATTTCCTTTTGAAATTGAGCATGACATAGTTGATTGTGGATTTTCACTTATTGAAAAGAAACATGATGTTCGTGGGAGGAGGATTGCAAATGAGTTGGAGTTTAAGGTTTTTTTTTTATCTCTTTTGAAAACTCAAGTGTTTATGTGACTTGCATGTATGAGAAAGAGATAAATTGGAGAGGCACATATCATTCCATACATCATTTATCCATAATTTTTTGGTTCTCATATAAGTAGGAGAATTTTCTATTGGAATGATGATATCCACATGCTTTGTAAGGGTGTATTTATACATGCTAGAATTAATTGAATTAAGTAGACACATAGTCACTATGTTTGTTCCTACCATTGTTGCTTTCGAGTAATGGATATTGTTTACTGCTGCTTGTCTTCTTGATTTTGCGAGATTCAAAGTCGAGGACAAATTTCTTTCAAGAAGAGGGGAATGATAGCATCCACAGGGGCATATCTCAATTAAAGTTGATGGATTTCAATCAAAGATCAAGAAAATGCTTATTGTGGAAGAAGTGTCTAAAGATGAGCCCACTAATGACTCAAGAATTAGGGCATGAAGTGGCATAAGTTCTACACATATCCTATGGTCCAAATCTAAGCCCAAGAAGAGAAATATTGGGTCTCATAGAAGAGCCCCGAAGATCGGAGTTTTTGATGCCCACATGGAGCCCCAAAGGAGGATTTCCATGCCCAACAAAGAGCCGATTTCCTTGCTGATTTGCATGGCCAAATAGGGCTGAATTCACATGAGAATCAAGTCAAATATGGATGCATAGTAGGACACCAAATTGAGCTAAAGTGCCCGTGGGTTTTCGGTCCAATTTATCACTTTTATTTTATTTTTGTTAGCTAGTTTTTGAAAGTATTTTTTACTAGTTTTCCTAGTTTATAAATTTCCTAATTTGAAGTTTCCTAGTTTAAATGTTTTCTAGTTTAAAGTTTCCTACTTAGATTTTTTCTATTTATTTCCATAAAGTATATTCGAATCCCATGCTATTTAGGATATGTTTTTTCCTATAAATAGGGGTGGATTTTATTATTTAAAAAAAAGACATTATGATTAATATAATTTGAGCGGTTTTTCTCTTCTTTATACCTTTGAGTATGGTGACTATGGATTTATCTTACAACTTTATAAGAACAATTCTTTAACAGGTAAGATTAATGCTTAACTTGATATCTTTGGTTTCTATTAGAGTAAATTAAAGAAGGTTATTAGTCTTATACTAATTGTTGTCTCTAATTTTTTTGAAATAGAGGTATAGATAACTTTTGATCTAAGTTCTTGAATTGACTCTATTAGTATTATAATTAGTCTTAATCTTCTAATTAATAAATACTAAGATCAATTAGGGTTCTTATCGCTAATCTTGAAATTTGGGGATTTTATTCTCAAATTTCACATATCTTTTGATTTCTTATCTTTAAGCCTAGGATTTTTGCTTCTGCATTATTTTGTTATTTATTCAAGTAACCCAATTCTTATCAGATAGTATATTTTATAAGGTTCGTGATTGTTAGGGTAAATTATAGGGTAGAATTAGCTATAATGTTTTTCTGGGTAATTGGCTATTTTCGGGACTTTATACTAGTATTTTCTCTTAAACTTTAATTTAGGTTGTCTGTAACCTTAGCGTGATGAGATTAGAAATCCTTAACATAGGATTAGGGGAAGATTTCATGGTAGAGTAGGCTTTTATTATTTGATTTACTGTAATGACCCTTTCGGTCATTTATGCGTTTTCTCCTTCTTTATACTATTAGAGCTTGCTTGTAGCAGCCTCAAGTCATTTATGGCTTTCAGGTATAGGTAGTTCAGTGCCTGAAGCATGGACTTTGGTCTAGTGGGACCTTTGATCGGGATCCAGGAGCTTTTCAGCTTGGAATTCTCTCTTATTTCGTGTTTTTAGGCCAGTTGGGCTTGTTTGGTTGACTTTGGTCAACATTCGAAGATGATGGCCTCAGATGGAAATTTTGTCAGTGATGTTAACTCCAGAATGTCGAGTTTAGGCTAGAGGGACCATTGGTTTGGGTCTCTAAGCTTCCGGACTTGATTTTGGCCCTTGGGTTCTATTTTGGAAAAGTTGGCCTAAAGATTGATTTTGGGCACGGGGCCCACTTTTTGTTAAATCGACCTCTGATGGGATTTTGGTCAATTTTTTTGCATCCAAAATGCCGTTTCTAGTCTTATATCTCAACTCATTTGTGTTCGAGCGACCCCTGATGCATTCCCGGGGGTCCATCATGTAAAAGTTTGCCTTAGGTTGGTTGTTGGTTGCTGGTGTGGGCAGCAGTGTATGCCTCAGTGCCCTGGTGGGCCTGTGCCCCCTACGCCTCTCTACCTTGGCTGCCTGTGCCCTGGTGCGTCTGCGCCATGGCCTCCCTGGTGCACCTGTGCCTGGCCGCCCTGGTGCGCCTGGGCCACCCTGGCCCCTGGGCGCTGGCAGCTTAAATAGCAGGCCAGCCCTCTCTTCCCCTTCATTTCTAAAAACTCAAAAATGATTTCCACCATTAAAATAGCTCCTAAAAACCTCCATATCACCATTTTTCATCCCAACTACTTAGAGGATAATATTTTATCGATCCTTGCTCGTTTGTGGACTCCTAAATCTGGTAAACCCTCTCGTTAAATTCTGAATTCTCCATGGATGATGAACCAGAAACCTCCATAACTCACCTTGATCATTCCCAACAGCTTGGGGGTTAATATTTGTTGAATCTTGAGCATTTGTTGGCTTCTAAATTTGGTAAGTTCTTTCGTTAATTTTTTGATTTATTCCACGAATTTCATTCTTTAAATTTCTTGATTCTTGGACTATTTTGAGCCCTTTCTATGACCCATTTCTTCTCAAATTTTGAGCGTGTTATCTCGGGAAGGTGGGGAACACCGTAGTGTTTTTCATTTTTGGTTTTGGGTTGTGAGGTCCATGGGCCCGTTTGTGACCCAGATTTTGACCCGGTTATGTTTATAGCATTATGAGTATCGTTAGTCTTGTTTTAATGCCTACATTATTGTGTTGATAATAGTTTCACGATTTGGAGCTTCCCGGATCAGTTTGATCTTGGACGATGTCATTCCTGCAGCTAGTCATCGAACGACAAGTAGGTCATGGTTTGCCCTATCTAGACTCTACGTATATAGACAATAACTGCACTAATTAGTATTTTTGGGTGGGTTGTTATAGGTTGGTACCCTCAGACCTTGTTTGCCTTTTCTGTCCATTTATTTCATACGTTTATTGTAGTATTTGTGAAGTATTGCTATTTCCCCCTTGTGGCCTCGTGTGTCCTTATTTATGATTCTGGACCATAGACGGTAGGATATTTGGGAATGTCCATGAGTCTCGGGCATCTTGACCTAACTTTAGGCTGGCTATCTGTGTTGTAGAACCAATTGTGCCTGTGCAGGGCCGATAGGAATGTTTGTGAGCCACTTTAGGCTAAATTTATTGGTGCGCGCATGTCATTAATGAAAAAGGTTTTTCCTGCATGTTTTACTACTATTTTGGCTTTGGGCCTACTATAGGCGATTTTCTAAAAACTTGCATGGTCCTGGGGGCCCATTTTCAATATAAATGATGATAAAATGAGTTTTTGATGATTTCACACTGGTTTTTCCTAATGATACTAGGCTCGATAGGGCTGTGGCACTAGACATGATTTTCTACCAATTTAGACCCAGACACATGTCTGGATTCGAGACTTGACTCTTAATTTAGACTCGGATATGCTCCGGGCACCCTTTGAGAGGGTTATTGAGACATTGATCACTGATTTAGACTTTACTTCGGGCACCCCTGAGAGGGTCTTTTGAGATTACTACTACTATTTTAGACCCGGTTTGATTCCAGGCATATACTACGAGGTTCTGAGTATTGAGCTACTCTTTGAGATTGCACATTTTTGTATGTGGTCCACAAGTAGACCTCTATGGACCCTGTCGTTCTAGGACCAGGGGCTTTGGGTTGCGTGTGCCGGATAAGGGGTATACGATGGAGTAGAGGAACATGGGCAGAGTCCTTCCATGGGTCCTGCCTCTATTGGGCCTTTGGGGTACCAGAGGGGGAACATACGGGTTACTTTCACATTAGATTCATCATATCATCATCATGCATTTGGTATTCCAATTCCACCCTTTTTTGTTGTGTGTTTAACGTACACTCCAGTTGTATGGGCGTCCGGAGGGTTTGTTTTTACTTAATTGTGTTCCTCGATTGTATGGGCGGCCGTTGGGACTGTAGGTAGATTATATTACTTCTTTCAGTTTATAGAGATAGATTTGACCTTTGGTACTGATTGGATGAGTGGTTTTAGCCTGTTAAGGAACTGGCTTGGGACTATGACTATTGAGAGGCTAGTGGGACTTGCATTGTTGAGATACTGATTGTGTAGCCTTTTGAGCGGTTATGGGGTATTGAATTCTATTCTTTATTGTGGTTTGATAGCAAATTTGGGTACTTGTGGTTTAGTTATTCCATCCTAGGCTTATACTTGTGAGTTGAGTACATTTATTCTGATCTCGAATTTGATTTCTTAAGCATGTTTTTATTAGTATGTGATTTCTAGTTCGACGGCTGGTTTGCTTTCCTTCCTTCCCTTTAACTTTGAGGTTACCGGTATACAACCCATCACTTTAAACTCTCTTTTATATGTACTATCATTGCAAGGATCCCAGGTGCATCCTCTTTCCTTCTTTCACCTATGTTTCTGTGTATGTACATCTTCTGTGCTAGCATGTTATACTTGTTACTCTTGGTTGATTACTCTTTGTGCTAGTTTCCTGGTGCTTCCTCCATATTTTCTGTGACTATTTCCTTATTATCTGCATATTATTGCTTTTATATTTTATATGTGCTCAGTCGGTTGATGATGCCTACTGGGTACCCATTGCATAGCAGTTGGTGCTCATACTACACTTCTATACTCTTTGGTGCAGATATTAATGTAAGCTTTCTCCTTTGATTATGTGGAGACTCTTGCAGCTTCTGGATATTCGAGACTAGGGTGAGCACCGGACGACCGGGGCTTGAGCGTATCTCAACTTTTGCACTGTTACTCTTTATGTATTCAGAGACAGTTGTGTGATTTTTTTTTTATATCTAGCTCTTGTATTCTATTAGAAGCATTTGTACTATTGATACCAAGTCTTGGGGTTTGGTGTAGTTCTCTTGTATGTTTATATATTCAGGTTTTTTGCATCCACTTGTCTCTACCTTATTCTGCTTCCATGTATTTCTGCTTATCTTGCATATTGATTAGGTAGTAGCCTATTACTAACCATTCTGGGTTATGAGAATTGGTTCTCCTACTAGGGGGTTATAGGTGCCATTATGACCTGAGAAATTAGATCGTGATTGCTTGGTATTAGAGCCTAGATTCACCGGTGTTATAGTACAGAAGCGAGTATCTAAGTAGAGTCTCGTGGATCGATATGATAACATTTGTATCCTATCTATGGGAGGCTGCAGGGCATTGTTAGGAAAAGTTTCATCTTCTTAGCTCCTTATCGTGCTTTCCCGACTCTATTGACTTCTAAACTTTGGTTGTTTCATTTCTTCTCAGATGCCTAAGATGAGTTCGTCAGCGGGTGGTGTCGAGGCTTCTAAGCCGATTGCTTCAGTGCTTTTGTCAGCGACAGGACTTCAGAGTAAGAGTTTACTATATCAGATAAGGGGTGTAGGGCCAGCGCAACCTCCAATTGGATTAATGGCTATCCAAGTTCTTCAAGGCAGCATGACTAGGACTTTGAGTCCTCCAGTGGGTATTTTAGTACCCGATTCTTCGAGCAGTGCTTCAGTTAGAGTTGAGCTTCCAGTTCTTCAGTAGGGTAGTATATCGGTGTTGGAGAATGAGGCGACGTTTCATGAGATGGTTAGACATACTACTAGGGTGGTGCCTACAGAGTTTGAGAGGGTTCAGAGTTTTGTGGGAGGTTTGATTTCACCGCTCTGTTTGGCGACCGAGCACCTGGTTACAGTTGGGATGACCTTTCTTTAGGTAGTGGATCATGCTTGGGCTATTCAGGGTTTATGTCGTAGGGTTTATGGATGTAGTAGTAAGAAGCATCATTGTCAGGACAGTTCCCGATGTTCTCAGGATCGAGGTATGGTGCTCTCCCCCAGAGGTAGGCTCCATTGCTTTTTATCTACCAGGCCAGTTTTTGTTTCTCCACAGGTTTCAGAGGGTAGTGGTACAGGACATGTTAACTTTAGTGGACATGGTACGAGTCATATTCTTTGAGGTTTGCATTCCGAGTGTATAGGCCATGGTGGCTGGTCAGGTTCAGCGATATCTTCCCGTCCGATATCATTTCATGGGTTTTGCTTTTAGTGTGGTAAGTGTGGCTACTATATTAGGGATTGCCCTAAAAGCGTGCATCCCAGTCGGCATAGTTGTTATGATTGTGGGGTGGTTGGTCACTATTTTAGAGATTGTCCATGGTGAGGGATGGTTTAGCCTTCAACTTTGACTACTCAATCCAGAGTTAGATCCCATCAGTCCGATGCCCCTCTTGGTGGGCCAGAGCTAGAGGTTTCTGACATCGTTGCTCCAGGTAAGGCTTTTGTTACCTTTGGCTAGTGATAGTATTGTTCGTTTTGTGATTCCATCCCTTCTACCATTTAATTACTTATATGCCTACATGCTACTTGTTTAGTTGTGTGACTACTTGAGTTGTAGTTTTTACGCATGTATTTTCTTGGTAGATTATTCCTTAGTAATGGATGGGGTGAGTTATCCTTGCGAGGTGTTTACTATGGCTCATGGATAGTTCTTGTTAGTCTCTTTTCTGGTTGGTTTTGTTTCCAGTTTTGTTGTGGCGCTAGACTAGTGTTGAGACTTCCTTGTTGAGTGTTCCTAGATGGTTGTTGCCTAGGCTATTTTCTAGTATTTGCTAGAAGTCCTTGTGTTGGTTTGGTATTATCGGTGGTCGTGCCAGAGATTGAGGTTCTGTATTAAGTCGAGAGGTGTTGGTTATGCTAGTGAGCATTGGTTGGTTTTGATTTTCTTGGGTGATTAAAGTGGACCCTCTTTGTTTGGATGATTTAGAAGGTTGGCAGGTATGTGGGTTGTTCCTATAGTCTTCTTCAGTTTCATGTCTAGTTGGGTTGTCTTTTTGTTTTCCCCGGACCCAGTTGGGATGAGTTGTGTCATGGTACTCTGGTTGAGCTTTTTATTGTGGCATTGTAATCGAGTTTTGGCCTTTGCCTTTCGGCTAAGTGTTGACTATAGCATTTTGGGTAAGTTGGGCATCCGACCCATTCTTCTCCTGCCTTATTGAGTTCGGACAACATAGATGTGGGAGTTAAGGGAATAGCTCTAGGTTTATCTAAAAGGGGGTCTGTCGGTTGGTTGTATCTTTTGAAGAGATTGTGAAGTTCAGTGTAGGCTAAGAAAAGGTTCAGTTTAGTTGAAAAAGAAGGGATATGACTCCTTACTTGTTCATGTATTTTAGTAGCTGACTGAGGTGACGACTGATAGGTTGCTTGGGTTTGTGTGTTGATGACTTGATTCAGCCGACTATAGATTGCAATGGCTTTTCCTTCGATTGGTTCAAGGTCAGTATTCCTTCTAGTATGGGATCGAGGTAATGGCCATTTCTAGTCCTACCTTTGGGGACTTATTGCATCAATTATGGTTTCCTTGTAATACTCTTTAGGAGACCCAAGTTTCAATAGTATCTGCAAATTTGGCAACTTGTATATTCAGAGCCTGGTTGGCTCCAGTTGCTAAGTATTCATCGGCAGCGTATGGGTCCGCTCATGGGTTTGACAAAGTCATCGGTTGGTAAATTTGAATTAGGTTTTAGGATCGTGGGCTAGCAGACTACTTCAGGTGGTTCGTGGATAGTCCTCTTTGGTTGTAGCATCCTTGTGCCAGAAGGCAGTGGGTGCGGGCAACTCAGCTTCTTTACTTTGGTTTCGGAGTGGCTGTTGGCCTTGGGCACCTAGTCCTTGGATAACCTTTGAGTTAGGCTGGACATTGTAGATTTTAGTGGTGTTCTAGATAGTATGAGGTTCCTTCTACCATGGTTGGATAGATTCAGCGGTGTAAGTTCGAGATTCAGTAGTGGTGTATGCTATATGTTATCAGGTTGTGCGGGTTAAACCTACCAAGGCTATTTTGAGTTCTAATGATACTTAGAGACTGGTGGTTACCATTGGTTGCCTAGAGTTGAAAGCTCGATTAGCTTATTCTTCAGGGGTTATCTTTTATGTGGGGATCCACTGTTGGTTAGACTCGGCCAGTATGGACTAGAAGTTCGGTATGTTATATGCTTTCGAGTTGGTGGTTTTGTGTGCTGATGCAGTAGAGCAGTTAATTCAAGCCAAAGGGATGAGTTGAAGGTATATCCAAAAATTCCTATAGCTAGATGACAACCTTGAACCCCACGCACCTTTTTCCTTTGCCTTCGGGGTGTTTTGACTTGATATTCATGGCATGGTAGACTTTTTCCTGAGGTGAGATTAGTATGGCGATTTCAAATCCAGATGGTGTTTGAGTATTTAGAGTAGCAGCATTACTTCTTAGAGTTTGGAGCTTAGCTGATTATTACAGACTTCGTGGTAGGCTTACCACATTCCTTGCAGGGTCTTGGTTTTGGTTTGGGTCTGTTGGGCAGGTTGCCCTGGTTTATTCATTTCCGGTTGATTTAGATTTGGCATGGTTTAGCGGGGTTGGGTTCGTTCTATAGTTTAGGAGTTTCTCCATCAACATAGGGTGTTCATACATGCCTTTTATAACCCTGGTGTGCAAACTTTAGTCGAGTTCAGATGGGTTGTTTAGTTGGGTCAAGTTCACAAAAGTGTTCATTCGTTGGTTGATGGTCAGTTGGTATAGGTGACTCCAATTTTTAATGATATGCTACAGGTTGTTATCTTGTATGGCAAAGGCTAGTATACTATATCTTTACTTGGAAAGAGTTTGAGCAAAAAGGGTTTTGCGGATCAGAGGGTTCATGAGTTAGAGTTTTGGTTTGATGGCTTTTCTGGCAAACTTGGTTGTGGTTTCAAGGATTTGAGTTCTGTGTGTTGACCGCCTTGGTTCTGAATCTTGAATGTTGTGTCGGTGCTTTCTGGTTGAGTTTCTCGAGGTTCAATTTGGGTTGGTATATTCTTGGGAGTTTTAGAGTTAAAGGTTGGATTCTAGCTTGGCTAGTAAGAAGTTAAGCCTTGGTTGTTTTCTTGTTTTGTTCTGTTTGGTGTTGTTCCATCAATGAGGCTACTCGAGTTGTCGGAGAGAGTAGTCTAGGCTTCGTATCCACTGTTCTTAGATCTCTAGTAAATCCTTCTTTCCTGACTTTAGGGGACGAAAGTCTTTTTAGTAGTGGATGATGTAATGACCCTTCCGGTCATTTACGCATTCTTTCCTTATTTATACTGTTAGAGCTTGCCTGTAGAATCCCCAAGTCCTTTATGTCTTACTGGGACATGTAGTTCGGTGCCAGGGCTGTTTTTTTGGTCTTTATGACCGTTTCCCATTTTAGAGTCTTAAATTTGGAAATCGTTGAGTTCAGTCAACATTCTTAACTATCGTGCTCGGAATCAAATTCCTATAGTTCCATTAGCTCTGGAGCGTGTACTTTGGTCTAGTAGGACCTTTGGTCGGGATCCAGGATCTTTTAAGCTTGGAATTCTCTCTCATTTTGTGTTTTCAGGCCAGTTGGGCTTGTTTGGTTGATTTTGGTCAACATTCAGAGAAGACGGCTGATGTGCCGCCATTTTACGGCACTTTCGACTCCTTTTAACTAAGAACAATCGTACGTTTTCAAGCAACCGTCGTTGTTTTTGATGGTTTTATGTTATATTTGTAGGAAATGGAGACAAACATGGAAACGGAAGGAAATACGCGAAAAAAAGCATTCTGGATAAGAGTGACGGTTCAGGTGACGGTCCGTCAAGGGTGTGACGGTCTGTTACCCAAACCATCACACCAAGCCAGCAGCCAAGGCAGCACCACTGCCTAAGGGTGACGGTCCAGGCGACGGTCCGTCAACCCTGTGACGGTCCGTCACCCTGAACCGTCACACTTAGGCAGTACGCGACGCGGAATCCGAGCGTTTTTGGGAAAGGTTTCCTAGACTCCTATAAATACCCTATGTTAGGTTTATTTTACATATTGCTTTTCCAATAGTTTTGATACATATTACTAAATAATTTAGGAGAGTTTTTGAGCGATTTTGGAGAGAGTAAACGCGCTACACACGGTTTCCTTCTCCTCAATCTTGTTCTTGATTCGTTCTTGGGATCTTGTTATTTCTTGTTCTTGGATAATTAAAGATTGTTCTCAATACATTGTAAGGATTTCTTTTCTTTATTATGCATATGACTTTCTTTTATTCTTCTACAAGCATGAGTAACTAAACCTCCCACAACTAGGGTTGTGGGAGCCATGGCTAAGGTAGCGATATAGATTCCGGGTAGCGACGAGTTCAATATATGCATTGTCACGTTGTTAATCATTCGTTATTTAACGTTTTCTAGTGGTTGCAAACATTAGAACATGCCTAGGTTTAATTTGCTTGAGTAAGGTTTTGGATACGAGATATAAAGATATCTCTCCCATCTCTCTCAAAGCAGATTAAAATCGGGAAACTTGATTAACAACAAGGATTCGAGACTACTAACTCTCGTCTAATGATTAATGCTGTAACTAGATTAATCTACTTGATGTTTAGGATTGAAATCTAAAAAGCACATCTTGTCGAGGTCGAGAGAATAGAAAAGGAAATTTGTTTATTTGGTCGAGAGACGTTTAGACGATACCATTGCTTCAATCACATCGTGACACACATATAGAAAGAACCCGTGTTAAGCCTAGAATCGACATTGTTACCAACGCCATGGTAAACACTTCCCTAGTTCATTCTCCTATTGATTATCATTCATACGTTAATTGCTTTGTTTTGTTTACGCATTGTTTACACAAAACCCCCCCTATTTACCGGAAACTATTGACGATAGTCACATACTTCACTAAAGGCTTAATCTTCACCATATTCTCTGTGGGATTCGACCCCAACCTTTGTTGGGTTCTATATTTGACTACGACCGCTTACGCTTTCCAATTGGAGGTGTAGTTTGGGCGTTATCAAAAAGTGGACTTAACCGGGATTCTTTCTAATGTGATGTCCGATGTGATTGAGAAGCAATGGTATCGTCTAAACGTCTCTCGACCAAATAAACAAATTTCCTTTTCTATTCTCTCGACCTCGAAAAGATGTGCTTTTTAGATTTCAATCCTAAACATCAAGTAGATTAATCTAGTTACAGCATTAATCATTAGACGAGATTTATTAGTCTCGAATCCTTGTTGTTAATCAAGTTTCCCGGTTTTAATCTCTTTACTCAAGCAAATTAAACCTAGGCATGTTCTAATGTTTGCAACCACTAGAAAATGTTAAATAACGAATGATTAACAACGTGACAATACATATATTGAACTCGTCGCTACCCGGAATCTATATCGCTACTTTAGCCATGGCTCCCACAACCCTAGTTGTGGGAGGTTTAGTTACTCATGCTTGTAGAAGAATAAAAGAAATTCATATGCATAATAAAGAAAAGAAATCCTTACAATGTATTGAGAACAATCTTTAATTATCCAAGAACAAGAAATAACAAGATCCCAAGAACGAATCAAGAACAAGATTGAGGAGAAGAAAACCGTGTGTAGCGCATTTCCTCTCTCCAAAATCGCTCAAAAACTCTCCTAAATTATTTAGTAATGTGTATCAAAACTATTGGAAAAGGAATATGTAAAATAAACCTAACATAGGGTATTTATAGGAGTCTAGGAAACCTTTCCCAAAAACGCTCGGATTCCGCGTCCCGGACTGCCTAAGTGTGACGGTTCAGGGTGACGGACCGTCACAGGGTTGATGGACCGTCGCCTAGACCGTCACCCTTAGGCAGTGGTGCTGCCTTGGCTGCTGCCTTGGTGTGACAGTTTGGGTTACGGACCGTCACACCCTTGACGGACCGTCACCTGAACCGTCACTCTTATCCAGAATGCTCTTTTTCGCGTATTTCCTTCCGTTTCCATGTTTGTCTCCATTTCCTACAAATATAACACAAAACCATCAAAAACAACGATGGTTGCTTGAAAACGTACGATTGTTCTTAGTTAAAAGGAGTCGAAAGTGCCGTAAAATGACGGCACATCAACGGCCTCGGATGAAAATTTCGTCAGAGTTGTTAGCTCCGGAATGTCTAGTTTATGCTAGAGGGACTATTAGTTCGGGTCTCTAGAATTCCGAACTTGATTTCATCCCTTATGTTCTATTTTGGCAAAGTTGGCCTAATGGTTGATTTTGGGCGTGGGGACCACTTTTTGTTAAATCAACCTCTAATGGAATTTTCGTCGATTTCTTTGGATTTGGAATGTCGTTTCTAGTCGAATAGTTCAACTCATTCGTGTTCGCACGACCCTGGATGCATTCCCTGGGGTCCATCGTGTAAAATTTTTCCTTAGGTTGTTTGCTGGTTGCTGGTGTGGCAGCAGTGTGTGCCTCAGCGCCCTGGTGCGCCTTTGCCCTCTGAGCCCTGGCTTCCTATACCCTAGTGTGCCTGCACCATGGCCGCCTTGGTGCGCCTGTGCCTGGCCGCCCTGATGCGCCTGGGCCGCCCTGGCCCCTCGGTGCTGGCAGCTTAAATAGCTGGCCAGCCCTCTCTTCCCCTTCATTTTTAAAAACCCAAAAATGATTTCCTCCATTAAAATAGCTCCCAAAATCCTCCATATCACCATTTTTCATCCCAACTACTTGGAGGATAATATTTTGTTGATCCTTTCTCGTTTGTGGACTCCTAAATCCGGTAAACCCTCTCTTTAAATTTCGAATTCTACATGGATGATGAACCCAAAACCTCCATAACTCACCTTGATCATTACCAACAGCTAGGGGGTTAATATTTTTTAATCTTGAGCGTTTGTTGGCTTCTAAATTGGGTAAGTTCTTTCATTATTTTTCTGATTTCTTCCACGAATTTCATTCTTTAAATTTCTTAATTCTTGGGCTATTTTGAGCCTTTTCTATGATCCGTTTCTGCTAAAATTTTGAGCATGTTCTTCCGTGAAGGTGGGGAACACCGTAGTATATTTCGTTTCTAATTTTAGGTTGCAGGGCCCACAAATCTGTTTGTGACCCAAATTTCAACTCGGTTATGTTTATAGCATTATGGGTATCGTTAGTCTTGTTTTAATGCCTAGATTATTGTGTTGATAATAGTTTCACAATTTGGAGCTTCTCAAAGCAGTTCGAGCCTGGACGATGTCGTTCCCACATCTATTCGTCGGACAATTGGTAGGTTATGGTTTCCCCTATCTAGACTCAACGTATATAGACTATAACTGCACTAATTAGTGTCTTTGGGTGGGTTGTTATAGGCTGGTACCCTCAGGCCTTGTCCGCCTTTTCTGTTCGTTTATTTCATATGTTGATTGTAGTATTCGTGTAGTATTGCTCTTTCCCCCTTGTGTCCTTGTTTATGACTCTGAACCACAGACGGTGGGATATTTTGGAATGTCCGTGAGTCCCAAGCAATGTGACCTTACTTTAGGCTGGCTATTTGTGCTGTAGAACTAATTGTGCGTGTGCAGGGCTGATAGGAATGTTTGTGAGCTACTTTGGGCTAAATTTATTATTGCGAGCATGTCATTCATGAAAAAGATTTTTTCCTGCATGTTTTACTACTGTTTTGGCTTTGGGCCTACAATAGGTGATTTTCTAAAAACTTGCATGGCCTCGGGGGGGCATTTTCTATATAAATGATGATAAAATGAGTTTTGGATGATTTCACACTGGTTTTTCCTTCTGATACTAGGCTCAGTAGGGCCGTAGCACTAGACATGATTTTCTACGGATTTAGACCCAGACACATGCCGGGCACCCTGTTTAGGGAGTTGAGACTTGACTCTTGATTTGGACCCGGATACACTCCGAGCACCCTTTTAGAGGGTCATTGAGACATTGATCACTGATTTAGACCCGAATATACTTCGGACACCCCTGAGAGGGTCTTTTGAGATTACTACTTCTGTTTTAGACTCGGCTTGATTTCGGGCATGTACTACAAGGTTTCGCGTATTGAGATACTATTTGATATAGTGCGGTTTTGTATGTGATCTATGAGTAGACCTCTATGGACCCTGTCGATCCAGGACCAGAGGCTTTGGGCTGCGTGTGCCTGATGAGGGGTGTACGGTGGAGTAGAGGTACACTGGTAGAGTCCTTCCATGGGTCCTACCTCTATTGGTCCTTTGGGGTACCAGAGAGGGAACATATGAGTTACTTTTACATCAGATTCATCATATCATCATCATGCATTTGGTATTTCGATTCCACCCTTGTTTATTGAGTGTTCGGTGTACGCTCCGATTGTATGGGCCGTCGGAGGGTTTGTTTTCACTTGATTGTGTTCCTCGATTGTATGGGCAGTCGTTGGGATTGTAGGTAGAATATACCACTTCTTTCATTTCGTAGAGCTACCTTTGACCTTTGGTATTGATTAGATGAGTGATTTTAGCCTTTTGAGGCACCGGCTTGGGACTATGACTATTGAGAGGCTAGTGGGACTTGCATTGTTGAGATACTGATTGTGTAGCCTTCTGAGTAGTTATGGGGTATTGAATTCTATTCCTTGTCGTGGTTTAATTAGAAGATTTGGGTACTTGTGATTTAGTTATTCAATCCTAGGCTTATACTTGTGAGTTGAGTATGTCTATTCTTATCTCAAATTTGATTTCTTAAGATTGTTTTTGTTAGTATGTGATTTCTAGTTTGACTGTTGGCTAGCTTTACTTCCTTCCCTTTAATTTTGAGGTTACCGGTATACCGCCCATTTCTTCAAACTCTCTTTTATATGTACTGTTGTTGCAAGGATCCCAAGTGCGTCCTCCTTCCTTCTTTCACCTATGTTTTTGTGTATGTACATCTTCTGTGCTAGCATGTTATACTTGTGACTCTTGGTTGATTATTCTTTGTGCTAGTTTCTTGGTGCTTCCTTCTTGTTTTCTGTGACTGTTTCCTTATTATCTGCTTATTATTGCTTTTATATTTTATGTGCGCTCAGTTGGCCGATGATGCCTACTAGGTACCCGTTGCTTAGCAAATGGTGCTCATACTACACTTCTACACTCTTTGGTGCAGATATTAGTGTGAGCTTTCATTGTTGATCGCGTGGAGACTCTTGCAGCTTCTGGATATTTGAGACTAGAGCGCCTGACGACCGGGGATTGACCGCATCTCATCTTTTGTGTTTTTACTCTTTATGTATTCAGAGATAGTTGTCTAGTCTATTTTGGTACATCTAGCTCTTGTATTCTATTAGAAGCTTTGGTACTATCGATACCAAGTCTTGGGGTTTGGTGTAGTTCTCTTCTATGTTTTTATATTCAGGTTTTTTTCTTCTTCTTGTCTCTACCTTATTCTGCTTCCATGTGTTTCTGCTTATCTTGCGTATTGGTAAGTTAATAGCCCATTACTAACCCTTATGGACTATGGTAATTGGTTCTCCTACTAGGGGATTGTAGGTGCCATCATGACCTAAGAAATCGGATCGTGACATTTACGTTGATCAGTTGTTTTTTTGTATTACTCCTTATATTATGATATTATAGGCTCGAGGCCATGATTTTAGACTGGCTGGACTCCAGGTTATTGTGACTTATTTGAAGGGTGGTTTTATCCTGTTTGGTATATATATATATGTATATGTATATATATATATGTATATGTATGTATATATATGTATATATATATATATGCATGTATATATATATATATACATATATATATACATATATATATATACCAAACAGGATATAAGTAAACTGGTAAATAAGTTATAGAATCAACCCCTTAATAAACTGGTAAACTCGTTCATGCACTATAAGTAAAATCATCGTGGCATGCCTTTCCAACACATGGAAATGGACTTCGTACTCAGAAACATACATAGAACCATGCTTTAACTTGGAGAACTCATCTCTCAACCGCTCCCTCATACTGCATGGTTCATACTTCTCCAGGAAAGCCTTGGACAACTGAGCCCAAGACATAGGAGGTGACTCGACTGGCCTAAAAGCAATATACGACCTCTACCACTACTTTTGTAATACCTCAAAATATGAGTCAGCTTTTAAACTTAAAGTCTATGAATATTTTTTGCTTTCCAGGAATTATGGGTCCAAACCACGGGCCGTGGTTTGAACCACGAGCCATGGAATGGATTTGTGGTTTTCCTTCTGCAGTTCAGACTCTGGTCTGAAGACCACGAGTATGTTTTATGGACTATGATTTGTTCAACGGATCGTAAATACCACTCATAGAACTAAAGTCTGAGGTCTGCCTTATCCCTAGGAAACCACGAGTGAACATTATGGACCGTAGTCCATTCTATGGGTCGTACTGTTGACTCGTAATTCCTCTTCTGCAGATTAAATGCTAAGCCAGGAATGATGACTTATTCTACGGCCCGTAGATCATTCGAGGGACCGTACTGTGGACTCGTAAAAATTCTTGTGCAACTGATCATTTAGGTCAGGAACCACGAGTGGAAACCACGAGTCATGGTCCAGTCTATGACACATGCAATCCACCCGTAGAAACTGAAGTAGAACTATTTATAGTTTTTCTCCAATTAAATCTCAGGGGTATATTTGTAATTTCTCACTCTTTTAACTCCTAGACTAAGTCATTTTAAGCCTATTTAGAAGGGTTTTATCCCCACTTAGCCCAAGTTTCTCCTATTCTTTCAATCAAGTTCCAAAATAAGAAAAAGGAGTTCGATTCTATCAAGCTCTAGGTTAGGGTTTCAAACTCCATAGCAAGGGATTCACTCCAAGTCTCCATTCTTCTCAATTCTTAGTGGTCTAGCTTCAAATAAGGTATGTGGGTATTCAACATGGGTTCCTTTCACCCTTGTGCCCAAAACCCCAACCTTCTAACTTGATTTTATGAATTGCTAAATTAGGGTTCTCACCCAATTCTCGTGGGTTTCTCTATAAATTATTTCCTCATGATTCTTCTATGGATTCTAACTCTAAATTGCATGATTTTTCATGGATTTTTATAAGTGGTTTCCTATTCATGATTGTAAGGTCAATCCTTGTCTAATTTATGAAATTAGGGTTCTTACCCAAATTGGGAAAAACTTATGGGTTTTGTTTTAAAGTATCAATTCATGATTTTCCATTCATTACCCATGTTTAATGAAGATTCCTTGCATAATTTTAAAAGTCCATATGTTGATGATAAATTTTAGCATGATTTTATTGAATTGCATTATTTCAAGTGAAAATTAACATGTTTAGATAACATGGCCTTATGTATCTATGAAAGTGCATGCCAAATTCTTCAAGTTATGAATTTTAGAAAGAAAAATATTTTTTGAATTATAGCTATGCTAAGTTTTAAGGATTTTGAAGTATGAATTGCATGACATTATAAATGTCCCTATGTTTTATGAAAGATTTGCCATCTAGATATGTCTACCTAAGCTATGTGAATTGCATGGTATTAGATATACCCTTATGCTTTTCAAACAGACTTGACATCAGATATGTCATTAGTTATGATCAGTTTATGCATCAGATATGCCCCAGTATTATATGAGCTATATGTATGTTTTTTTGGGAGTAGTATTTAGCACCGAGTTGGATGGGGTGAGAGTACCCTTAGTCTTTGAAATACGTGCCCTCATAGGTTTATAAGTCCTCTCTGTTGGGCATCAGATTAGTGATTATGCCACAATCATGCCTCTATACCCTGGCAAGGTATATTGGGTCCTCTCGATGGATACATCAGATTCCATGTAGCTCACATGGTCTATGTTGGTTAGAGAACCTCCCACAGAAACATTTTCAAGTTTAAAAATGTATTGACTCTTTGCTTTCATATTTCAGACTTACTACTTATGATTATGTTTTTAACTTATGATATTGCATTGAGTCATTACATTACAAATTTTACTATTATCATAGGATTTCAACTTTAAGGATATTTTATGCATGTTTTACCATAAATTATGCATGATCTCAGTTTTAAGCATGCCTTCAAGTGTACTAACCGCATACTTTTTTATGATGTATCCTATTATGATGCAGATCCTGTAGCCCACTCCCAGATCTGTGGCTAGTAGATCAGCAACACATCCATCCAGCTTGGTGAGTCCTCCTCATTTGAGAACTTGGAGTATAGCTTCATTCTAGACTACTAGTTCTTTCATTCGGTATTTAGAGTTAGTTGGGGGCCTGTCCCAACAACTCACCAGTAGTAGAGGCTTTAAGATATAGAGTCAGATATTCAGCTGTATTCAGATTTTCATCCTTATACTTTTACTTATATAAACAGGTTGAGTTGCTCATTACTTCAGTTAAGCTTCCATTATTATGTTTTGTTCAGTTTTTTAAGTCATGCTAATGCCAGAGGGTTATGTTGAGATCAATTGTGATCTTGGGTCTCGTGTTATGTAGGGGGTAGTCTCGAGGAGTGACAGCTTCACTAGACCATCTAACTAAAATATTGTGTAATCTACTCTATGTTACTTAACCAAGCTGAGGTTATGTAACCTCTCCTGGAAACTGAATAGAAACTCGTGAGCATCCTCCCCAGAGCACTAAAAAACATTGGAGGACCTAGTTGAATGAACCTACCCAACATCTTCTGCTCCTCAGAATACATAACCATCCTCGCTGGAATAGGTGGAGAAACCAAAGGAATAGGTTATACCTCTTATTGGGGAGCCATAGTAGAAGGCTACGCTTCTGAGTTTTTGAGTTGTGACAGATTGGTATTAGAGCCTAGGTTCACCGATGTTATTGGTACAAGAGCAGGTGTATAGTTGAGTTTCACAGATTGGTACGATAATGTCTATATCCTATCTTTGGGAGGCTATAAGGAATTCTTAGGAAAATTTATCATTTTGATTCCTTATCGTGCATTCTATTCCTAACAGATCCTAGAAATCTCATTTGTTTAAGTCTTTCATAGTATTGTTAGGATTAGGGGAAAATGGCCATCAGTGAGGCCCCAGCACTGGCAGTTAGGGCTCTAACTAGGGGAAGAGTAGAGGTTGACCCCGAGGTCAAGGTCGGGCTTAAGCTGTAACACCAACTTGGCCCAAGGAAAAAGAGCCATCACCAGAGACAATATTTAATCAGGAGCCTGAGATTGCTCCAGAGTTAGTGCCAAACGATCCTCCACCTCCTGACCAGTAGGGAAGGGACCAGCCTAGCCTCCACCCAAACTTACAGCTTTGCCTACACTTCATACCGCCATTGTTTAGTTCTTGAGTACATTAGGAGGTATTCCATAGACTTTAGCTTAGGGAGCAGTTCAAGGTATTCAGGGTGCATGACAGGTTGCCCGTGTTAAGGTACCACCAGTGCTATTAGTTGCTTCGTTAATGAAAGCCCGACCAGTCATGACTTTTGAGGAGTAGAAGGTGCTGGTTTGGTTCCTTAGATTGGCACCATCGAGGTTTTTAGGTACTCCAGGAGAGGATACGTGATAAGTCGGTAATTTACCAACTTATTAATCCTTTAACCAAGAATTATTACTATATTTTGATAAGATTTAAAGGTTCTTATGACCTTTATTGATGTATATGTAGGTACTTATGATCAAAAATAGAAAACAAGGAAATGGACCCAAAAAGAGCCTAAAATGAGTTGAAGTGTGAAGTGATTAAACAATACGAAGATTCTACTAAAGGGTGCAAACCTCATATGACATGCACAGTTATTGTGCGGTCCTCACCTCTCACCACATGAAGCTCAGAGTTAGCTATAGGATTTGTTAAGAGGTGCAGTCACTGTGTGATGCGCATATTTCCTGGTGTGAACCGCACCACCACTTTGCGTGGAGCTCTCAAATCAAGTCAATTCACTGGTCCACTGAATAGAGCTATGCAATACGCACATAAAGATGTGCGAACTGCACATCATGCTGCACAGCTCCCAAAGGACATTTTTGTCCAATTTGGTGTGATATTTTGGGAATATTCTAATACCCATTTTAGGCATATTTTTAGATAGTTTTTGATTTTTTTTTGAAATAGAATTGAATAGCTTTGAGTAGTGAGAAAGTTTTCTCTCCAAGAGGAAAAAGAGGTTTCACTCCAATTCCTTCTTCCTAACTGTTGGAATCACCATTCTTGTAAAAAATGAGCATGGATATTGAATATTTAGCTTGAATGAAAGGGAATTTGACTTACCCATTTGGTGTTGTTCTTTATTTCCTTAGTATTAGTAGTTAAATCTCTTGTCTAGTGGTGTGTTGATAATGGGTGCTTGATAAATGGGTATGGGTGTTGCTAATTTATGTTTATAATTGCTAATATGACATGGGTCTAGTGATTCCACCAGATTTTAACCCTAAAATTGATGGTTGCAAACATTGATTTACTTTACTTGGTTGTGTTCATGCTTGAGAAAGGAGTTTAGAATTTTGGATGTAAAAATGCTAGTGGGTACTTGGGATTCAACCTAGATTGAGGCTAGAAATAACTCAATTCACCGGAAACACCCATTTAAGGGTCTAAGCTATAAATAGTGTGACCTCCCCAAGCATATGTTGGTTGGTTATTGTTTAAACAATGGTGTTTGAATAAAAACCATTGGATATATGATTTTTTGATCAAGAGATTAACAAGAATGCCTAAAACCAATGCTATCCATGTCGTTTAGCGAGAATTTATATGAATGAGCAAGCACTCTAACCCATATTTGAGTCCTATTTGAGACACATCCCTAGTCATCCTCTCTCATTATTTACACCTACTTTTATTTTATTGTCTTGCTTTGAATTGCGAATGTGATGTATTTCCCAATTCCCCCTTCTTTTACTTTTATTGTTTGCAAACAAACTACTCTCATTGTGAAGTCTCTTCTTTGCAATCGACTTGGCTAGTCACCAATTCTCTGTGGGATCGACCCCGACTCCTCTTGGGGATATATAAATGTGTTTTGCTCTAACGATCACTGATACCTCCATCTAGGAGAGTACACTTGAGCGTTATCAAAAATGGCACCGTTGCCGGGGAATTGTGTTTGAATATCATTTTTGATTGTGAATTGAAATCACATTATAGAGTGTTTGTTCTTTTTATTTTGTTTGTTGTTCTTGCCCATTGCTTAGTAGCCCATGAGCGAAGTGGTCGACAACAAAAGTGTCAATGGAAGTATTAACGGGTTCATGAACGAGGCCAATGAACCTGTGATTTAAGTGGGAGTAGGTGTAATCCGCCTACTTCTCATGGTTGGAAATATGGTGTTCCACGTTACTAGCACAATGCTCCATCTAATACAAATGAAGGGGATGTTTGGGGGAGGAGCTCATGAAGATAAAAATAGGCATATCCACAACTTTGTGAACATATGCCTACCTTTCATCTTCCAAAACATACCCCAAGAATCTATCCAACTTTTCCTATTTCCCTTCTCTCTAATGGGGGAAGTCGCGACGTGGTTGGAAGAATTGTTGGATGTGCCAATCACCTCTTGGGTTTAGTTGGTAAATGCTTTCACTACTAGATTTTTCCCTTTCTCACAAATGATGCAGTTAAGGGATGAGATTATCAACTATCGCCAACTTCCCGATGAGCCTTTGCATGACGCATGGTTGAGATTTAAGAAGAAGCTTGTGTTGTGTCCTAACCATGGAGTACTGGACAATGTCTTGATACAAAGCTTATTTAGATCCTTGAACTTGATGAATAAGTCTATGGCCAACATCTTGGAGGTGGTACCTCCATGGATCTACAAATTTCCTCTTGCCTCGTCCCTTCTAGAGAGAATGACCAAGACTATCTAAGCTTGGCACACAAGGGAGGCAGATGTTCCTACCTCGAGAGTGACCACATCCATCTTAACAAATGAGATATGGAGAAAGGGTGAAGAGAGGGATGAGACCATGGACAAACTGATGACTTGAATAGACCTCTTGGCCAAGCATATGATGGGGGACAGAAGTGCTAAGACCGTGAATGCTATGAGTGTATTGGAGATCAAGGCTAGTGATGATGAGCTTATGACCATCGTGGATTGCAAACTTTGCTATGAAAGATCCTGGATTTCATACTTTGGTGGGTATACAAGATCCTTTTGATGACCCCATTCATGATAAATAATAAATAAAAAGATAAAAATAAATGCCATTCCCCCATGTATTATCGTCCGAGGGATGAGAATCAAGGTTGGAATAGGGATAAGGAACGAGATGGAAATTGGAGGGATCGTGACAAAAAAGGTGATAGATACAATCACCAGAGCACCAATCTGTACATACCTCCAAATAAGTCAGACTTCTTATATCAACCCACCACAAGAAATCCCGGGCACTCAAAGATTGAGGACATGTTGTCCTTGGTGTTGAAGAAGGTAGAAACTACAAATACTGAGGTTAGTTAGCTTAAAGGTGAAGTTTCAACACTTCATCAAACCATGAGCTCTCATTCGGCCTCAATCAAGCATCTTGAAGCTCAAATGAACCATCTATCCACTCAAATGAATCTGAGAATGAAGGGAACACTCCCTTGTGACACCACAACCAATCCTATGAATGATGCTCATGTTATGGATATTATCACTAGAAGACGAGTGGTGTAGTGGAAAAGCCCATTATGGATATTGCAGATAAGCCAACTTTTGTAGTGAAGAAGCCTATTATTGACCCCATTATGGAGCTGTGTGACAAAGAAGAAGAGGCTATGTGTGACAAAGATATTATAGAATCAGATGTTGTGGTGAAGCTTTATGCACTCAATGTTCTGGTGGATGTTGATATTGATGATGAGAGGAAGGAGGCTGAATCTCCTCCCCGAGTAGCTGTTGATATTGAGTAGAACCTTTCCATTGTGCAAAGTGTGCCGACCACACTACCCAAGGGACCTCCTCCATACCCTTAAAGGCTAAATAAGAAGAAGGAAGAGCACAAATTTAATAAGTTTGTCGACATGTTCAGCAAGCTTTCGATAAATATTCCTTTGGTTGAAGCCTTAATACAAATGTCGGGTTATACCAAGTTCATGAAAGAGTTTCTTAAGAAGAAGAAGATTATTGACATGGGCACCGTTGACATATCACACAGCTGTAGCACTGTGATGACGAGTAATGTTGCTACTAAATGGAATGATCTGGGTACATTCACCGTACCGTGTACTATTGGGTTATTTATGTTCCATAAGTCCTTGTGTGACTTAGGGGCAAGAATCAACTTGATTCCCCTAGTGATCTTCAAGAATTTAGTATTGGGTTCGCCCAAACCTACATCCATGCGTTTACTCATAGTTGATCGGTCCATTAAACATCCAATAGGGATCCTATTTGACGTACTAGTAAAGGTTGACAAGTTTATTCTCCCTGTGTACTTTGTGATCTAAGATTGCGAAGTAGATGTTGAGGTGCCCATCATCTTGGGGCAACTGTTATTAGCTACGAGGAGAGCACTTATGGATGTTGAACTTTGTGAACTTAAATTCCGAGTTGGAAGTGAGGTAGTGACATTCAAAGTATGCCAACCCACGAAGCCTCTGAATGAGTTGTGGCTAGTCTCGGTGATTGATGTTGAAGGCAAGCTTGAGCATGCCCTTGAGGAGTGTGAAATGGTCAAGATGCCCAAGTTTGAAGAGGTTCCAAGTCGGCAACATCATGCTGTTTGAGTACGTTGAAGGAGCAATTCCCCTTCTTAGGATGGGGCCACACCAATCGGATTGGCATGCTATTCGACAACAACTAAGGTTTGAGGTACTATCATCGAGCCGCGATATAAAATCAAGCACTTCATAGGAGGAAACCCAAGTGTTTTAACTTTGTTTTAGGTTATCTTTTGTTGTTTTTGGTTTGTTTTAGGAATGCATGGAGAAGAAAAATGAACAAGTGGAAAAAAGAGAAAAAAGGAGATGTGTGGAGGACCGTGTGGTTCGCACAAGCCATTGTGCGCATCGCACAACCCAATGCATCTGAAAATAGAAGGGTGGGAAGAAAAATTGAAATGGGAGGAGATGTGTGCTGGGCTGTGCGGTTTGCAGATGCCCAAGTGCACGTCGCACCTCCATCGCATGATGAAACAGAAGCCTGCACAAAGTTTGGGAAAATTTCCAACTGGTGTGAAGAATCATGCGATCCGCACAAAGCCTTGTGCAAATCGCACGTCGCATCATACCAAGGTAAGTTTTGAATTTTTAATTGACCTACCCATTAACTGACCCAATCCAGAGACCGACCCGACTGATTTTTCTTCTTCTTTTCCTTTATATATCCACCACCTTCAACCCTTTCTCCCATAATTCTCCCTCAACCCTCCAAATTCTATCTCAAAATCCTCCACAAATCCCTCAAACTTCTCCCAAACTCCTCTTCTCTTCTCACCCACACTCCACCGCTGCTCTACCCAAGCATCACCGTCGTGGTTCTCTGGGAAAAAATCGTGGTCACTATTGTTGCACCTTCAAAAGCTTCAATTTTTGCTTCTCTTCTCTTAATTTTCACTTGTGGTAAGTTCCTCGACGTTAAATATATGTTTTTATATTAATTGGGAACTCATATTGTGAAGCATGCTTGTTAAAATTGCCATATTGATTTTGGGTGAGATTCAAAATTTTTGGGTCCCCAATTTTTGTTTGTATTGTGGATTTTGCTTAGTATCAACTTGGTAGAACTTGAAATTGTGATTATGCAGTTCGATTGTAGTAGTTTTTAGCATTGAAATTTGTGTTTAGGGTGAAGTCTGAGTAAGCCACTTGTGATTAATGCATGATTTGGCCCAATGATAGATTGAGTGACATCATTCTTAAGAGAAAATCGTCATTTTTCATGAGGTTTGGTTGAAATTGATGATTGGGGCTGCAATTTGATACTATTTGTATACCCATGATCTTTGTTGAACAATTTTGTTGGGTGTATGATCTTGTGCGGGGAGGTAGAAATTGTTGTTGAATGATTATGCCTAGTTGTGAACAATTGAAGGCTTGATGTTCTTAATGATAGATGGTAATATCCTTCTTAAAAGAAGTCATTGAGTTCTTCTTTTGTTTTGAATGGTGATAATGGATTTCGGGGAAGTCTGAGTACCCGGGTGATTTAGTTTGGGTCATATTATGTTTGGTCATATTGTTAAAGTGTATAAATATTGGTTTGCTGCTCAGTGCCAAGTGTTTAATGCAAATCTTGCTCTATGAATCACATGTGTAATTCACAAGAACACAAAGATAAAAAAATTCCACCTGTGTCCTTGTGCATTTCGCATGTGGTGCGTGGATCTTGATGTGCGAATGCACAAGGCACTGCACCCTGTAAAATAATTGCTGCCAGTCCACTGTTTGAAGGGGCAAAGCATGGTGCGATGCACACTTTGGCTTGTGCAAATTGCACCAGCATCGCACCTTAGTATGAAAATGATTGTAGGTTTCTGTTAGGTCGTGCGAAGTCACGTGTGATGTGTACTCTATCTGGTGTGGTTCGCACGTGGTCTGCACGAGCCATCAGTTACCTACTTTGTTTTTTTGCTCCTTTGCATTTCATCTTTGTAGTTTGTTAATTTGTTTCTACACTCCTAGGTTGTGTACAGATACTTGGTGCCTACTGCTAACCTTCCCTTGCAGGACTATGTCTTCCAATAGGCGTCACAAAAAGAGGAGCGCCTCAAATCAAGATTCAACATCTACAACTGCGGGCTTGCCTATACAAGATGAGGGTCCTACTGAATTTGAAATCTGATTTGGCCTCGAGGGGATGGAGGCAAACTATTTGAAGTTTCGGGAGAAGCGACGAATCTTGGAAGAAAAAGGGTTGGATGTGGAAGCATTTGAAGCTGAATTTCCAAATATCCCAAAATAGTTTTGGGAACAAATCTATACCTACTTCGCCAAGACTCCAGGCCCATACTTCCCAGAATTGGTGCGGGAATTCTATGCCTCTTATCTGGATAGGCAACATATTTTGAAGCATAAGGGTCCAATAAGCAAGCTCCCATGTCTCAATTCTTTGTGGGTTAGAGGAAAGGAAATAGATATAACACCTGTGGCCATCCACTTCTCTATATGGGATGATGAACCAGTCCCAAAGTTGCAATACATGGAACTTGTGGCTATGAAAGAGGACCACTATGAGTGGGTTGCAAGTATAATCGTTGAGGGAACCCCTCTTTGGGCAGTTTGAAAAGGCCCATTCATTGCTCCGACCTTAAGTTTGAAGCTCGGATATGGTTAGATTTTGTGTGCACACGATTCATCCTAACCGGTCACAAGACAAAGGTGATTATGGAGGTGGCTATTATGATTGTTTGTGTCGTGACTAGTCTTCCATTACATGATGGGGGAATAATCGTTGAACAATTGAAGCAGAGAGAAAGACAAGAGAACACCTCTATGGCTTTTCCTGTTCTTATTTGCTTAATGTGTCACCAAGCAAACTGCCCGCGGATACGTTCTTTGGATAAAGTTAGCCAAGCTAAGGGAATAGTTCAATTGGATACTAGGCGAGACCAAGATGCCTTGCATGTAAAGAAAAGACACCTTGCGCAAGCCCCAAGTGCTATGGGAAGATCTGAGATTGTTACTTCTAATCAATTGGAATTTCCATCCCCATCTCAGGAGGCATCAAACACCACCCACATGGCTCCCCCAACAACATCAGCCTCAGATAATTTTCTTAAACTTGCTCGCCTTGTCCAAAATAATGAGGAGAGCTTTCATAAGGTGGATAATGACATCCCACACATGATTCAATCTGCCATTAAATTGGCTTTAAAGCCGATAGTGTCAAGTATGAGCAAGATTTATGATCCAATGGATACTATGGAAATGGAGGTTGATAAGCTTAGGCAAGTAATACCACATGTTGAGCCAAAGATTCCTAATTGGGATCTTAATCTACTGGCCCCGAACTCTGCATCCTCTCCAAGGGTTGATAGCCCTCCCCTTGATTGGTGCATGGGTTGGGACCCAAATAAGGACAAAAATGCCTCTGAAATCCATGCAGTGTATGATGCACCAGTAGCTCGTGAATGCTCGGATCCTCCTGATTCACATGTTCCTGAATGGATGCGCTACCTAGGCCAAGTTGGTTACCACCACCACTCTTTTATCATTAATTAATGACCGCTAAGGACAGATAGTTCGTGGATGACCCTCTTGGTTCCCTTAAACTGCCATGGGACCCTGCAATACCCCAGTTGGCAAACTTTCATATCGACCCAACACATGGTTACATTCTGCAACCAGCATCGTCACCACCTTAGTCTCATAAGACACCTCAGCAAGTTTACTCAAGAAGGCATCGCCGCCACCATTAATATCACCTGGGAGTTGTTGCACTTATCCTTATCTGTATAATTTTTGTGCAACGAGGTCTATGCTTATTTTAAGTTTAGGGGGTCTATAATTATTGGATCTCTCACTTTATGCTTGATGATATTGCCTTTGCCGGGCTATTTTCATTATATTTTTGAGCTTAATTGTGCCCTCAATGGGCTTGATTTTTAACTCTTGATTGTTTGTCGAGTTAGTCTTACATGATTCCTTTGTCTCGCTACCCCATGCCTTGCAAATACGCTAAGGGCCTACGCCGAGGCTTATTTTTCAAATGATTCATGAGCGCGCAAATTTGGTTATCGCCTTGTTAATAGTAGTGTAGAAATAAACTACGAGGGTTTTCTTAATACCACGGTTCTTTCCCAAGGAGCAAAAATGTTTTCTTTATTTTCATTTTCTTTTTCTTCTTTTATTTTTGTGTCGAACCGGGTTGATGTTTCCCTATGGTCTATTGAGAGGCAACTTTCTTAAGGTAAAATCCCAAGTTTTAGTTTAATTTGAGTCCATAATGTTCTTGTCTTGAAATGGACCCACCGGAAAAAAAAATTGGCAAGACGTTTTTGAAAAGGAAAGAAAAGAGGGAAAATGAAATTTTGAGGAAAGCATTCTCTTGTCATGACTTGCACACTCTCTTTTTGGCTTGATTGATTCACAAATGAGTGTGTAATAAACTCAGAGTAGCTTGTCGAAAGTCACTTGTCTAAATTGATCTTGAGACTAATGAAAGAAGTCTTGTAGCATAATGCCTCGTGTGGTGAGGCTTTACCTTTATACTTGTGCATATGTGTCTTCTAGGTGTGATCGAGGTTGGAAAAGGATCTTAGGCCCTTTTTGATAGCCACTTCACCCAAATAACTTCCCTCAACATCAATCCTAGTGAACCCCTTTGAGTTTGTGACCGTTCTTTGGCACCTTGTTTTATACCTTAACCTTTTGGAACCTCTATCTTGGCACCCATCCTCCCTAATTGCTTGAAAGTAAAACGTAGGCTAAAATCCTAAGTTTGGGGGGTGGAAATGAAAAGACAACATAGGCAAATGCCTAAGTTTGGGGGTGTATGTGATTAATGTGGAGAAAAAAAGGAATGCACTTCTAGTGCAAGGTAGCACCATATGTTGAATTGAAAATTGCTTCAAAAGTCCAAAATCCAAAATACAATAAGCAAAATGAAAAGAAAAGAATGGATGCTACCAAATAAAGGTGTTACAAGGAAGTTGAATGATAAAAAAAATTGAAAGGGAAAAGTGTGGGTTGTGTGAGGGAGAAATAAGGTGAAATAAAAGTTCAAAAAAGTGTGAGCGTTGTTCAAAGTAATGAGAAAGAGAGTTAGGGAGGTTTAGTCACTTGAGCCAAATGCAATCCTAACATTAGCCCTAGCCAACATCATGACCCGCAAGTCCTTAGTGATTCTGAGCTTGGCCACCCTACATTAGTGGCAATGTACATGAAGGGCAAGCTTATGGTTCGACATGTGTACACTTGAACTTCCTTGAGAGAGTGAGAGTCTTTTTGGTTCTCTTATAATCCCTTTATTTTGTGAATTGCATGACTATGAGTGGGATTCTCTCTTGTGGTGAGTGGCATCATGCACTTGAATTGAAACATGAAGTCTCTATTTTAATTGAGAGGAATGAATGAGATAAATTGTGTGGCAAATCTCGAGGCAAACCTTGATGGTCCATGTCAATGACTTGAGAAGCTTAATATCTTATTTTGAATGACAAATTCCCTTGATTTTGAATGAGAAATGAAATCCTTTTGTGTAACACCCCAAAACTCAAATCAGTTATCCAACTCAAAATCCTGAAATTTTGCTGCTACAACTGTTGATAACCACAGGCAGCGGCACAAGCATCGTAGCTCAAATGGCCCATAGAATGCCCCGTGGCAAATGACCTGTGTCTCCAAGCCATTCTTCCTCCCAGCCGACAGGCGGTCACGATGGGTGGTCATGACAACATCGCGGATGTGACAGCCCATGGGAACCCGCCATTGAAATTCTCCGGTGGGTTTTCTTTCAATTATCCTAGTGCTTCGACGGGAAGACCCCACGGGCATCACAGTTGCGATGGGCCATGGGAATTTGCCGTCATAACCTTCCAGCATCCCTTGACTCAGCTGATCTTACCAGATGCCTGGTTTCAATGGGCTGTCGTAGGTACGACGCCTGTCGGGTAGCCCGTGAGGCAGGATTTTTTTACAGCTTTAAATTTTAAGTCCCAGGGGTATTTTTGTAATTACCCACCTTTTTAAACTCCTAAGTGAGGTTGTTTTGACCACTTTTAGTAGGGTTTTATCCCCTACTGGCCTAAGCTCTTCTCACTCTAAGTCATTCTTTTCCAAAAGAAGAAAGAGTTCCTCTTCTCCAAGTCTCAAGCTCCAAGTTCAAGCCTCCATTTATTTTCATCCTTTGATCAAGCTAGCTTCAATAAGGTATATAGGTATTCAATAAGCGGTTCCTTTAACTCTTATGCCCCAAACTAATGATTTTTACTATGATTTTTGAATTTATGAAATTAGGGTTCTTGCCCAATTTGGGAAAAACTTATGGATTTTGTTTTAAAGTATCAATTTATGATTTTTCATTCATTACCCATGTTTTAATTAAGATTCCTCGCATAATTTCAAAATCCCATATGTTGATGATGAATTTTACCATGATTCCATTGAATTGCATTATTTCAAGTGAAAATTGGCATGTTTAGATACATGGCCTTATGTATTTATGAAAGTGCATGCCTAATTCTTCAAGTTATGAATTTAGAAAGAAAAGCATCTTTTGAATTATAGCTATGCTATGTTTTAAGGATTTTGAAGCATGAATTACATGATATTAGATATGTCCTTATGATTTATGAAAGGTTTGGCATCTAGATATGTTTATCTAAGGTATGTGAATTGCATGGTAAAGATATACCCTTATGCTTTTAAAACAGAATTGGTATAGATTTGCCATAAGAATATGTTAGCTATATGTATATGTTGTGGGAGTGGTATTTAGCACCGAGTAAGATGGGGTGAGATTGCCCTAAGTCCCAGAACTATGTGCCACCATAGGTGCCCTCTATGGATTATGACAAGATCCTGATATGATAAGGTTCTAACTTTGGCCGGTTAGCACAATCTTTTTCGGTGTGGGTGAATGACACTGGACTTCAAGTAGCTCATCCTGATTTATGTCGGTTAAGAAAAACTCCCGTATGAATGTTTTCAAGCTTTTAAGTTATATGATATTCTATTTTGAAGTTGGGTTTATTGTTTTATGACTTACATTCACACTTTGATATTTATTGTAATTTCTATTATTTATGCATGAACTCAGTTTTAAGCATGCATTCAAGTATATTTTTTCATAACATATGCATATATCACTTACTTAGTACATTTCACAGTACTGACCACATATTTCTTTGTGCTACATCCTATTATAATGTAGATTCTGTAGCCTTCTCCCCAGTCCATGGCTAGTAGATCAATACCATATCCAGTCAGCTTGGTGAGTCCTCCTCTTTCGAGGACTTAGAGTTTAGTTTCATTTTAGTATTTAGATTGTGTATTCAGTATTTCTATATTTTGAGTTAGTTGGGGGCTTGTCCCAGCAACTCGCCAGTAGTGGAGGCTTTCAGACATAGAGTCAGATGTTCAGTTGTATTCAGATTGTCATTCTTAGACTCTTATTTATATAGTGGATTGAGTTGCTCATTAATTCAGTTAAGTTTTTGTTCTTATGTTTTGTCCAGTTTTTAAGTCATGTCAATGCCAGAGGGTTATCTTGAGATCATTTGTGATCTTGGGTCTCGTGTTACGTCCAAGGGGTAGGCTCGAGGAATGAAAAACTTACTATCAGAGCATCAGGTTCAAGAGTCCTAGAGTATCTGAAAGCCGCATCAAGTAGAATCTCTTTCATGGGTGTGAAGCACGCCACACTTATGAGAGAGAAGCTATGAGGTGTCTTAGGAAGATCTTCACTTCTTTCTTGATCAATATCATGCGATAGAGTTTAAATCTATTAACCCTCTAATCCATTATTTATGCGTCTTAGATTATGCCTCCTCACAGTGCTATGCCTCACCTGGCCAATGCCCAAAATGCAAATCCTCAGATTCTTGACACCGAGGTCACAAATGTGGAGTTCAGGAATGCAATTCAAATGCTAGCCCAGACTATGGTCTCTCAGGCCAATCAACAGGCTCCTATCCTCGTCCACCCTTAAGGAGGAGTTGTGGCCCGAGTCAGAGACTTCATTCGCATGAACCCACCTGATTTCTGGGGTTCAAAGGCTGGTGAGGATCCGCAGAATTTCTTGGATGAGGTAAAGAAGATCTTTGGGGGTAATTCAAGTTGATAGTGTAGAGGATGTTGAGATATCCTCCTATTAATTCAAGGATGTGGCTCATATTTGGTTCAGTTAATGGAAAGATACTAGGGTTAGGGATGTTGTCCCTATGACTTGGAAATGTTTTGAGAAGGCTTTTCTTGACCGATTCTTCCCGAGGGAGTTGAGGCAAGCTAAGGCCAAAGGATTCGTGAATTTGAGGCAAGGCTCCATGATGGTTCAGGAGTATGGGTTGAAGTTCACCTAGCTTTCTAGGTATGTTCCTTCCATTGTGGCTTACCCATTGGATGAGATGAGTAAGTATGTTTATGGAGTATCATATTTGGTGAAAAGGTAGTGTAGGTCCATGATGCTTTTGGGTAACATGGATATTTCTTTACTTATGACTCATGCCCAACAGATCGAGGGAGACAAGTTAAGGGAGATGGAAAGGGAGAACAAGAGGGTTAGATCAAAGGGTTCAGATTTTGGCCATCATAGGTCCGGAGGCAGACATCGCTCTTTGTCTCAGAAGAGATCACCAGGGCCCATTCATTCTTTAGCTAGTGCTCCTACCTAATCCCCTAGGCCTCTTCATGATCATACTGGTAGAGGATCTAGTTCCTATTCACAGGGGAGTATTGCAAAGGGTCCTCATTACCCTTCTTGCAACAAGTGTGGTAAAAGTCATCCTGGTGAATGTTTAGCTGGTTCAGGTGGATGCTTTAGGTGTGGTCAGGTTGGACACAAGATTAAGGATTGCCCTTCAGCTAAGAAGGGACGGGAGGTAGCAGGACTCAGTCTACCTCATCAGCCGTAAGAAGTAGACCAGCCCAGCAGGGCCCGTCTTCTAGTTCTGGTGGTCAATGACAGAACATCCTTTATGCTATGTCCTCACGCTAGGATTGGAGAGTTCACCGGATATTGTTACTGGTATGTTGAAAGTCTTCAGCCAAAAGAATCTACCAAAATTACCCTATCTCATTCCTTCATAGAGTCACTTTAGCAGATCTAGTCGAGTTGGAGATGACTAATTTTGATGTTATTCTTGGTATGGATTTGTTGTATGCTTGTTATGCTTCAGTTAATTGTCATACTCGAGTCATCAGTTTCAAGTTTCCAAATAAACCTGTCTTGGAGTGGTAAGGTAGTCCCCCATCCTTGAAAGGTAGTTTCATATCTTATCTTAAGGCTAGGAAGATGATTTTGAAGGGTTATGTTTATCATATAGTTCGGGTTATGGACACGGAGTCCAAAAACCCATCTCTCAAGTCAATTCCTATTGTGAATGAGTTTCAAGAAGTGTTTCCCGAGGATTTACTCGGAGTCCCTCCTGAGCGGGAGATCGACTTTGGAATAGATCTTCTCCCAGATACGAATCTTATCTCTATTCCTCCCTATATAATGGCTCCCATGGAGCTTAAGGAATTGAAGGATCAGTTGAAAGACCTCCTTGATAGCGGTTTATTCGACCCAACATCTCTCCATGGGGTGATCCAGCCTTATTCATGTGAAATAAAGATGGTTCCCTCAAAATGTGTATCGACTACCGTCAATTGAACAAGGTCACAGTCAAAAATAAGTATCCTATTCCTCGGATTGATGAATTGTTCGATCAGCTTCAGGGTGCCAATTATTTCTCCAAGATCGACCTTAGATCTAGTTATCATCAGCTTCGTGTTCGAGAGTGTGATATTCCAAAGACAGCCTTCAGAACTCGGTATGGTCACTATGAATTTGTGGTTATGTCTTTTGGTCTAATGAATGCTCTCGTAGCTTTTAAGGATTTGATGAACCGGGTGCTCAAGCAATATTTGGATATGTTTGTGATTGTGTTCATTAATGATATTTTTATCTATTCTCGGAGTAAAGAGGATCATGTGTACCATTTGAGAGTGGTGTTGCAAACCCTCAAGGACCGACAGTTATTTGCTAAGATTAGCAAGTGTGAGCTTTGGATGTAGTTTGTTGCTTTTCTGGGTCATATTGTGACTAGAGACAGTATTCAAGTTGATTCTCAAAATATTGAGGTAGTAAAGAACTGGCCTAGACCCTCTTCCCCGTCTGATATTAGGAGCTTTTTGGGTTTGGCTGGTTACTACAGGAGATTTGTAGAAGGGTTTTTTTCCATTGCTGCCCCCACTGACTTGATTGACTCAGAAGAAGGTTAAATTCCAGTGGTCTGATCTATGTGAGAAGAACTTTTAGGAAATGAAGACTAGATTGACCACAACTTCAGTGTTAGATCTACCCGAGTGCCTAGATGACTTTGTGGTGTATTGTGATGCTTTTAGGATTGGTTTGGGTTGTGTGTTGATGCAGTGTGGTAAGGTTATTGCTTATGCTTCTAGACAACTTAAGACCCATGAGAATAACTATCCTACTCATGATCTTGAGTTGGCGACGGTGGTTTTTGCTTTAAAGATTTGGAGACACTACTTGTATGGTGTTCATATGGATGTGTTCACCGATCACAAGAGTCTTTAGTACGTGTTCACTCAAAAGAAATTGAATCTTTGTCAAAAGAGGTGGCTTGAGCTTCTTAAAGATTATGATATGAGTGTGCTTTACCATCTGGGTAAGGCCAATATCATGGCGGATGCACTTAATAGGTTGTCTATGGGTTGTGTATCTTCGGTTGAGGATGGAAAGAAGGAATTAGCCAAGGATGTTCATCGACTTGCACAGTTAGGAGTTTGCCTTATAGATTCGACAAAAGGTGGTGTTATTATTCAGAATGGTTCCGAATCATCTTTGGTAGCTGAAGTGAAAGAAAAGCAAGACAGTGATCCTATTTTGCACCAGTTGAAGGGTGCAGTCCATTAGCAAAGGGTAGAGGTTTTCTCCTATGGGGAGATATTGTGCTTCGATATCAGGGTCGATTGTGTGTTTTGGACATAGATGGGTTGAGACAGTGGATCTTAACAGAGGCTCATAGCTCCAGGTATTCTATTCACCCCTATCCCACTAAGATGTACCGTGACCTACGAGAAGTCTATTGGTAGAATGGCATGAAAAGGGACATAGCAGGTTTTATGGCTAAGTGTCCCAACTATCAAAAAGTGAAGGTAGAGCATCAGCGACCGAGTGGTATGACTCAGGATATTGATCTTCCTACTTGGAAATGAGAAGCAATCAATATGGATTTCATTACTAGTTTGCCTCATACTTGAAGGAAACACGATTCTATTTGGGTGATTGTTGATCGGATGACTAAGTCATCCCACTTCTTGGTTGTTAAGACTACTGATTCAGCAGATGATTATGCCAGACTCTACATTTGAGAGATAGTCCAATTGCATGGTGTTCCATTGTCTATCATTTCTGATAGGGGTACTCAGTTTACGTCCCAGTTTTGGAGGTCATTTCAGAAGGGTCTTGGTACTCAGGTGAAGCTTAGCACATCTTTTTACCCACAGATGGATGTCAAAGCAGAGCATACTATTCAGACTTTGGAGGATATGTTTAGAGCTTGTGTGATTGATTTCAAAGGTAATTGGGATGATCACTTACCTCTTATCGAGTTTGCCTACATCAACAACTTTCTAGCATCCAGATGGCTCCTTATGAGGCACTTTATTGGCGGAGGTGTAGATATCCTAGGGAGAGGTTAAATACCGCTCAGAGTCGACATAAATCATATGCAAATGTGAGGAGAAGAAAGTTGGAGTTTGAGGTTGATAATTGGGTATTTCTGAAAGTCTCACCCATGAAGGGTGTGATGAGATTTGGCAGGAAAGGGAAACTTAGTCCCCTCTATGTAGGTCCTTATTGGATTCTGAGGATAGTTGGTAGTGTTGCTTATGAGTTAGACTTCCCATCCGACCTAGAAGCGGTTCATTCGGTTTTCCATATTTCCTTATTGAAAAAGTGTGTTGGTGATCCAACCATGATTGTTCCTTTGGAGGATGTGGGTGTGAAGGATAGTCTTACTTATGAGGAAGTTCCCGTAGAAATTCTTGATCATCAGATTCAAAGGTTGAGAAACAAAAAAGTCGCTTTAGTAAAATTTCTTTGGAGAAATCATCAAGTTGAGGGAGCTACTTGGGAAGCGGAAGCAACCATGAAAGCTAAGTACCCCCATCTCTTTCCTTCCGATCCAGTTTCAACTTGAGGTATTAGTTTCTCCATTAGTATGTCCCTCCGATTCTATTCCATCAATTTCTCTCATGATCCTAGTATGCATTCATGTTTCCCGAAGTTAGTTCAATCATGTTTTAAGTTGAAAAGCTCAGTTCTCTTGTTTATTCGTTATTTTTCATGTTTTGTTGCTTAGTTAAGTTGTTTTCTATCCAGTTTTCCTTAGTATTTATTCGAGGAGGAATGATCCCAAGGGGAAGATATTGTAACACCCTAGAACTCAAATCAACTATCCAATTCAAAATCCTAAAATTTTGCTGCTACAACTTTTGATCACCACGGGCAGTGTCACGGGCGTCGTAGCTCAGATGGCCCGTGGCATTCCCTGTGGTAAATAACCAGTGGCTTCAAGACAATATTCCTTCTAGCCGATGGGCGTTCACAATGGGCATCGCAGATGTGATGGCCCATGGGAACTCGTCGTCAAAATTCTCCGGTGGGTTTTCTTCCAATTATCCAGTGCTCCGATGGGCAGACCACATGGGTGTCCCATTTGCGATGGGCCATGGATATTTGCCGTCAGAACCTTCCAGTAGCCCTTGCGTCAGCTTAGCTTACCAGATGCCTGGGTTCGATGGGCCGTCATAGGTACGACGGCCGTCGGGTGCCCGTGAGGCGGGATTTTTCAGCAGCTTTAAATTTTATGTCCCAGGGATATTTTTGTAATTACCCACCCTTTTAAACTCCTAAGTGAGGTTGTTTTGACAACTTTTAGTAGGGTTTTATCCCCTAATGGCCTAAGCTCTTCTCACTCTAAGTCATTTTATTCTAAAAGAAGAAAGAGTTCCTCTTCTCCAAGTCTCAAGCTCCAAGTTCAAGCCTCCATTTCTTTTCATCCTTTGATCAAGCTAGCTTCAATAAGGTATGTGGGTATTCAATAATGGATTTCTTTCACCCTTATGCCCCAAACTAATGATTTTTACTATTATTTATGAATTTATCAAATTAGAGTTCTTACCCAATTTGGGGAAAACTTATGGGTTTTGTTTTAAAGTATCAATTCATGATTTCCCATTAATTACCCATGTTTTAATTAAGATTCCTCGCATAATTTCAAAGTACCATATGTTGATGATGAAATTTATCATGATTCCATTGAATTGCATGATTTCAAGTGAAAATTGGCATGTTTAGATAACATGGCCTTATGTATTTATGAAAGTGCATGCCTAATTCTTCAAGTTATGAATTTAGAAAGAAAAGTATGTTTTGAATTATGGCTATGCTAAGTTTTAAGGATTTTGAAGCATGAATTGCATGACATTAGATATGTCCTTATGATTAATGAAAGGTTTGGCATCTATATATGTCTACCTAAGCTATGTGAATTGCATGGTATAGATATACCCTTATGCTTTTCAAACAGAATTGGCATAGATTTGCCACAAGAATATGTGAGCTATATGCTTATGTTTTGGGAGTAGTATCTTGCACCGATTTGGATGGGGTGAGATTGCCCTAAGTCCTAGAATTACGTGCCACTGTAGGTTCCCTCTATGGCTTATGACAGGATCCTGATGTGATAAGGTTCTAACTTTGACTGGTTAGGATAACCTTTGACCAGTTAGGACAACCTTTTTTGGTGTGGGTGAATGACACTGGATTCCAAGTAGCTCATCATGGTTTATGTCGGTTCAAAAAAACTCCCGTATGAATATTATTAAGTTTTTAAGTTATATGATATTTTATTTTGAAGCTGGGTTTATTGTTTTATGACTTACGTTCACACTTTGATATTTATTGAGATTTCTTTTATTTATGCATGAACTCAGTTTTAAGCATGCATTCAAGTATATTTTATCATAACATATGCATATCTCACTTACTCAGAATATTCCATAGTACTGACCGCATACTTCTTTATGCTGCATCCTATTATAATGTAGATTATGTAGCCCGATCCCCAGTCCATGGCTAGTAAATCAGCAGCACATCCAGTCAGCTCGGTGAGTCCTCCTCCTTCGAGGACTTGGAGTTTAGTTTGATTTCAGTATTTGTATTGTGTATTCAGTAATTCAGTATTAGAGTTAGATGGGGGCTTGTCCGAGCAACTCGCCAGTAGTGGAGGCTTTCAGACATAGAGTCATATGTTCAGTTGTATTCATATTGTCATTCTTAGACTCTTATTTATATAGCGGATTGAGTTGCTCATTACTTCTGTTAAGTTTCCGTTCTTATGTTTTGTCCAGTTTGTACGTCATTCTAATGCCAGAGGGTTATCTTGAGATCACTTGTGATCTTGGGTCCCATGTTACATCCAGGGTGTAGGCTCGGGGTGTGACATTTTGAGAAGGTTTTGAATTGAGAAATTGCCTTGATTTTTGTGGTGGTTCCAATTGTGATGAGCATTGTAGTTGAGGCTTTTTGTTTATTATTTTTCTTAGTTTTTAGAATAGAATAGAATAGTCTTTTGTGCCTTGATTGAGTTCTAGAGCATAATTCATTCCTTACCTTGTGAGTATCTTGCTTGAGGACAAGAAATAATTCAAGTTTGGGGTTTGATAAGTTGGTAATCTACCAACCTATTGAGCCTTTAACCATGAATTATTGCTATGTTTTGATGAGATTTAGAGGTTTTGTATGACCTTTATTGATGTATATGCAGGTACTTGTGATCAAAGATAGAAAATAAAAAAATGGACCCAAAAAGAGACTAAAAAGAATTGAAATGTGAAGTGATCAAACAAGATGAAGATTCTGCTGAAGGGTGCAGACCTCGTGTGACACGCACAGTCATTGGTGTGGTCTTCACCTCCCGTCGCATGAAGCTCAGAGTTAGTTGAAGGATCTGTTAAGGGGTGCAGTCACCGGTGATGCACACATTGCCTGGTGCGAACTGCACCCCCACTTTGCATGGAGCTCTCAAATCAAGTCAAGTCACTGGTCCACTAAACAGAGTTGTACGATCCGCATATCAAGATATGCAAATTGCACATCGCGCCGCACAACTCTCGAAGGGCAATTTTTTCAAATTTGGTGTGACATTTTGGGAACATTCTAAAACCTATTTCAACCATATATTAAGATAGTTTTTGAATAGTTTTTCAAATAGAATTGAATAGCTTTGAGTAGTGAGCAAGTTTCTCTCCAAGAGGAAAAAGGGGGTTTCACTCCAATTCCTTCTTTCTAACTCTTGGAATCACCATTCTTGTAAAAACTTAGCTTGGATATTGAATATTTATCTTGAATGAAAGGGAATTTGACTTACCTATTTGGTATTGTTATTTATTTCCTTAGCATGAGTAGCTAAATCTCTTGTCTAGGGGTGTGTTGATAATGGGTGCTTGAAAAATGGGTATAGGTGTTGTTAATTTGTCTTTATAAGTGGTAATATTACATGGGTCTAGTGATTTCACCATATTTTAACTCTAAAATGATGGTTGCAAACATTCATTTACTTTACTTTGTCGTGTTCTTGCTTGAGAAATGAGTTTACAATTTTGGATGTGAAATTGCTAGTGGGTAATTAGGATTCCACCTAAATTGAGGCTAGAAATAACTCAATTCACCGGCAACACCCATTTAAGAGTCTAAGCTAGAAATAGTGTGACCTCCCCAACCATATGTTGATTGGCTATTGTTTAAACAACGGTGTTTTAATAAAAACCATTGGATATATGATTGTTTAATCGTGAGATTAACAAGCATGCCTAAAACCAATGATATCCATGTCATTTAGTGAGAATTTATATGAATGAGCAAGCACCCTAACCCATATTTGAGTCATATTTGACACACATCCCTACTCGTCCTCTCTCATTGTTTACACCCGCTTTTATTTTATTGTCTTGATTTGAATTGCGAATTGTGACATATTTCCCAATTCCCCCTTCCTTTACTTTTATTGTTTGCAAACAAACTACTCTCATTGTGAAGTCTCTTCTTCACAATCGACTTGGCTAGTCACCAATTCTCTATAGGATCGACCTCGATTCCCATCGGGAATATATATATGTGTTTTGCTCTAACAATCACCGATACCTCCATCTAGGAGAGTACACTTGAGCGTTATCAATGCGCACGAGTTTCTTACTAGTTGTTAGGAGAGGTTACATAACCTTAGCCTAGTGGATTCTTATGGGTTGGATTATACCACTTTTCATCTTGATAGTTCAACGAGATAGTGGTGGAGGGCGTACTGAGTTCAGACCAGTTGGGTCCCCTCCTATGACTTGGGCATAATTCTCCAAGGCTTTCTTGGGGAAGTATATGCCTCGTAACAAGCGTGATAGACTGAAGGATGAGTTCTCAAGGTTTCAATAGGGTTCTATGATAGTAGTAGAGTATGAGTCGAGGTTTCATGAGCTATCCAAGTACGCTACTATGATTCTGCCTACTGAGCATGAGAGTGCATTATTTTGTGAAATGGTTGAGACTTCAGCATTGCCTAGCTACTGAGAGCATTATATCATTGGGTCAGTCATTCTTGGATGTTATTTATCATACCCGTACTATAGAGGGAATTCATCGCAAGGCCCATGGGGGCACCTATAAAAAGCCCCATCACAAGGGTAATTTCAGTGGTCTTGTCACACCCCGAGGTTACCCCCTAGATGTAACACGGGACTTGGAACCACAAGGATCCTAAGTTAACCCTTGGTCATAGCATTCTCAAGCATGTAGAGAAAAATAGAACGGAAGCATCATAAAGAAATCCGAAATAGGAAGACATATCATAAATAGAGAGTCGAATAGGAAATACAACTCGAAGATCACCTCATAACATCTATGTATGAAATCCTCTAAAACTAGCATAAGGAGTTGATGGGACAATACCCTAACTAACTCAACAATCTGAAAGTAAAGGAGACATAGAAAAGCTAGAATAAAGTGTAGTCTTCACACTATAAGGACTCACCAAAGCTGAGCGAGAGTGGCCGGGAACACTAGCCACAAAGCTATGAAGGAATACCTGAATCTGCATCATCAAAGGATGCAGCATAATATGCCTTAGTACTATGGAATATACTAAGTATGTAAGCAATGCATGAACATGATGAAAACATGCTAAGTATACTTAAATAATTGAAATCATACTTTTGAAGATAAGCTAAGGACAATGACTATAATATTTTCCATAAGCTGAAACATAATCATAAGTAATAAGTCTGAAATTTGAATAAGAGTCAAATGCAAGTTTTAAAAGCATAAATTGTTTTCTGTGGGAGGTTCTCTAACCGACATAGACCATGTGAGCTACATGAAATCTGATGTATCCGCCCCATCGAAAGGACCCAATATACCTTGCCAGGGTATAAAGGAATTACTTTGGCGTGATCACTAAATACTGATGCCCAATAGAGGGAACTTAATACCTATGGTGGCATGTAGTTCTGGGACCTTTTTGGGTACTCTCACCCTGTCCAACTCGGTGCTAATACTACTCCCAAAACATACATATAGCTCATATAATACTGGGCATATCTGATGCCAAATCTGTTTGAAAAGCATAAGGGTATATCTGATACAATGCAGTTCACTGAGCTTAGGTAGACATGTCTAGATTCCAAACCTTCCATAAACATAGGGACATATTTGATGTCCAAAACTTTCATAAAGCATAGGGACATATCTGATGCCCAAACCTCTTTGAAAAGCAAAAAGACGTATCTGATGCCATGCAATTCAAATTCATAATCTGAAGACTTAGCTTAGCCATAGCTTAAAACATACTTTTCTTTAGGATTTTAAAGGTTCGAGTATTAGTTTAGGATTTTTGGGGTGTTACAGGTCCATAGTTTTGAGGTAGAGGTTTCTCTAGTAGGGGTCAATAGCAGCAGTACTTTCAGCCTAGTAGGCTCGTGCAGGCTACACTTTAGATTTTTTGTGGTAGCCAGCCTGGGTATAGTGGTTAGAGCTCTAGTCAGTCTTTGTGAAGTTCATATTCTGGGTCTTCAGGCTATGGTAGCCATTCTAGTTTGATAGGTACTTTGCATTAGGGCAGAGCTTATCAGGGTTATTATGATTACATAGAGTTTAGTCACTTTGCTATATATTATCCTCGGTGTGGGATGGTCGAGCCTTCATCAGCTGCTCAGCCTCTTCGAACAGTGGCATCACTGGTCAGAGGTATTGCTCAGAGTAGTAGGGGTGCTCGTGGTAGTGCCTAGTTGAGTAGGATCGGTGGTTGTATGGGCACTCAATCTAGTGGTGGACGCAGATAGCTATATGTCATTCCTGGTAGACCAAAGGTGAAGGCTTCAGATTCCATGATCACATGTATGATTTTAGTTTATCGTCAGCCAGCATCTGTCTTATTCAATCCGGTCACTACCTATTCATATATGTTTGTATTCTTCGCTTCTTAGTTGGGATTGTCTAGTGAGACTTTGATTGTGCCTATGCATGTAGCTACTCTCGTAGGTAATACTTTAGTAGTGGATCGGGTGATTAGATCGTATGTGGTGATTACACGGGAGTATGACACTCAAGTGCAGTGTTCAGGAAATTGTAAAGCGAAAAAAAGTTACAAGGATCTGCTTCATGCTTTAAGTGAAGTGCTTGCTTCATTGAAGTAATGTGCACTTAAAAAGAGAAGACTAAACAGATGAGCAAAACAATAAGACAGAACTAAACATACACAACAACAATATAATCAGCAATAAATACAATATACATAAGCAAAAGTTTAAATTTAAAACCAAAACCAAAGGTTTGATCCCTGAAATAGCTGCTGCAAAACAGACCAGCAAAAATGCAGAGACCACAATAGCAAAATAGAGCATAATTGAAAAAAATCAAACTATACCTCAAAAAAAAAAAAACTTGCAAAAAAATAGAGCACTGCTTTGTAAAAATAGAGCAGAACTGAAAAAAATAAAAGAAGAAGAAGAAAAAAGAAAACAAATCTTAAGAGAAGAAGAAGTCACAACAGAAGTATGACTGTTGTAGAAGAAGAAAGAAGAAGAAAAATTACCTTGGTGAAGTAGTGGGAACAAAGTCGCAGCAGTGGAAAGAAAAAAACCCTAGAAAATCAAAAGTGGCGAAGTAGTTTAACATAAGTGGACTCTTTTTTTTAATTTAAAATAGACCTTAAAAGGTCTGCAACATAGAGTGACCGCTCCCTTCGCTTCTCACAGTGACTCATTTCACTGTGACAACCCTAGAAGAAAATGCTTCGGTAGGTCGGCAACGTATCTCTCTCTCAGAGAGCCTTAGGCTCGCTTCGCCTCGCTTCACCGCTTTAAGCGATGAAGCGAGTGCTTTCAAGAACACTGCTCAAGAGAACCTAGTTATGCTTGATGTAGTATATTTTGTATGCTATTCTGGGCATGGACTAGTTATTCCCCTATCATGCAGTCTTAGATTGCTTTGCCAATGTTGTTACCTTTGCTATGCCTGGATTATCCCAAGTCGTCTAGTAAGGTTTTGTTTGTCATGCACCAACGGGGATCATTTGTTATATTCAGGCTAGAATTTGGGTGTCAAAGGGGTGTTTGCCTTATGTTACTTATGTTTGTGATGTTAGTGCCAAAAGTTCTTCACTTGATTCAGCTCATGTGGTCCAAGAGTTTGCGGATATCTTTCCTACAGACTTACTTGGCCTTCCACCTAAGCGTGATATAGACTTTTCCATTGATGTCAAGCCAGGCACCCGATGAATTTTTATTCTACCTTATCGTATGCTTCCTGCTGAGTTGAAGGAGCTTAATGTTCAACTTCAGGATCTTCTGGGTATTGGTTTCATCCGACCGAGTGTTTCTCCTTGGGGTGCTCCCTGTTCTGTTTATGAATAAAAAGGATAAAACTATACGTATGTGTATTAGTTATCGAAAACTGAATAAGGTGTCTGCAAAGAATAAGTATCTGATGCAGCGTATTGATAATCTATTTGACTATCTTCAGGGTGCAGCCATGTTTTCTAAGATTGACTTGAGATCTGGCTACCATTAGTTTAGAATTCAGGCGACAGACATCCCTAAAATAGCCTTCAGGACTCATTACGGCCATTACAACTTCCTAGTAATGTCTTTTGGATTGACTAATGCCCCAGCAGCGTTCATGGACTTTAAGAACCACGTGTTTAGGCCTTATTTGGACTCTTTTATGATAGTATTTATCAACGATATCCTTGTCTACTCGAGGAGTAGGGAGGAGCACAAGTAGAATTTGAGGATTGTGCTCCAGACTTTGAGAGGTCAATGACTTTATGCCATGTTTTCAAAGTGTGAGTTCTGGCTTGAGTCTGTACCATTCTTGGGGCGCGTGGTGTTCAAGGATGGGATTATGGTAGACCTAGAGATGATTGAGGCAGTTTGTGATTAGGCTAGGCCCACTTCTCCTACCGAGGTTAATAATTTCATTAGGTTAGCAGGTTGCTACAGACGGTTCATTGAGAGATTCTCTTCTATTGTTGAGTTGTTGACTAGACTGACTAGGAAGGATGTCCCATTTCAGTGGTCCTATGAGTGTGAGGTGACCTTTCCAAAGTTTATGGCCATATTGACTACAACTCTAATTTTGACACTTCGAGTTGTGGATCAGGGGTTTATAGTTTATTGTGAAGCTTAAAATGTTTGTTTGGGTTGTGTTCTTATGTAGCAGGGTCGAGTGATAGCATATGCCTCTATAAAATTGAAGGTGCATGAGTGCAACTACCCCACCAATGACTTGGAGTTAGAGGTGGTAGTTTTCATGCTTAAGATTTGGAGGCAGTACCTTTATGGGATTCATTGTGAGATATTCACCAACCATCATAGCCTATCGTATATTCTGATCCAAAAGGATCTTTATTCGAGGCAGCGCCAGTGGCTAGAGTTGCTGAAGGACTATGATATCTTTATTCTGTACCATCTAGGCAAGGCAAATATGGTAGCATATGCCTTGAGACAGAAGGCGGTGAGTATGGGGAGTTTGTATTTCCTATCAACATTGGAGCGACATTGGCCTTGGACATCCACACCTTAGCCAACCAGTTGGTTTGACTTGATATTTCGGACCTTGGGAGGATTCTTGCCTGAGTTGAGGCACAGTCTATATTGCGGGAGAAAATTCAGGAGTGGCAGTTTTAAGATAGTCGATTATGTAGGCTTCCAGATTCGGTGTTGAGTGGCGAGGCCAGGAAGGCTGCCTTAGATTCAGAGGGTATCTTTAGATTTGAGGGCCGTATTTGTGTTTTAAGGGTTGTAGACTTGATTTAGTTGATATTGCAAGAGGCTTATTATTGCAGATATTTTATTCATCCTGGGGCAGCTAAGATGTATAGAGACTTGAGATAGCATTACTGGTGGAGCAGGGTGAAGAGGGATATAACAAACTTTGTATCTCGGTGCTTGAATTGTCAGTAGGTGAAGTCCGAGCACTTAAGACCTGGTGGTTTGCTCTAGAGGCTACCCATTCTTTAGTAGAAGTGGGAGCGGATTACAATGGACATTGTGAGTAGGATGCCACATAATTTTTGAGGTTTTGATAGCATTTTGGTCATTGTGTATTGGTTGACCAAGTCTTCCTACTTTTTAACTATTCAGTCTTCCTATAGTTCCGAGAGATTGGCTCAGATATATGTGCGAGAGATAGTTCATCTTTATGGAGTGTCGGTGTCTGTTATTTAAGATAGAGGTACTCACTTAACCTCTTACTTTTGGAGGGTATTTCCAGAGGATTTGGGTACCCAAGTTGATCTTAGCACAGCATTTCAGCCTAAGACAAATGGCCAGTCTGAGTGGACTATTCAGGTTCTAGAGGGCATTCTCCGGGATTATGTTATGGATTTTGGAGGTCAGTGGACCAGTTTCTAGCCTTAGTATAGTTTGCTTATAATAACAACTACCATTCAAGTATCCAGATGGCTCCATTCGAGACATTGTATGGTAGTCGGTGTAGGTCTTTTGTTGGGTCATTTAATACTTTTGAGGCTAGGCCACGAGGTACTGACTTGTTGCGAGAGTCTTTGGATAGAGTTCAGGTTATTCAGGATAGACTTTGAGCAACACAGAGTAGGCATAAGAGTTATGTAGACCATAGGTTTTGTGCTTTGGAGTTTAGAGTTGGCGGCCGTGTGTTCCTTTCAATATCACCCATGAAGGGCATGATGAGTTTTGGGAGGAGGGGCAAGCTCAGCCCCAGATACATATGGCCATTTGAGTTTCTGTAGCGAGTTAGAGATCTTGCATATGAGTTAGCCTTACCACCAAATTATTTTGCCATTCACCCTATTTTTCATGTTTTGATGCTCCGGTGTTACATTCCAGACGAGTCTCATGTGCTTCGATATGATTCAATTAAGTTAAATGATCATTTGACTGTTGAGTAGGAACCATTGTATATTCTAGCTTGGGATGTTAGAAGGTTGAGGTCTAGAGAGATTCTAGTAGTTAAGGTTCAGTAGAGTCATCATCCCATCGAGGAGGCTACCGGGGAGATCGAGCATGATATACGAGCCCAGTATCCTTGCCTTTTTGAGCCTTTAGGTACCTTTCTTTTTCTAACTTTCGAGGGTGAAAGTCCTTTTAGTAGTGGATGTTGTAATGATGCTCTAGGTTATTTTCTATATTTTGTTTGCATTTTTACTATTTCGAGCTTCTCCACAGTAGCTACATGTCATTTATGATATGCCAAGACACTCAGTTTGGCTCTCGAGTAGTACATTTGTGTTTTAAGTCAATTTCCCTATTTTGAAACTCTTAAAGTTGAAAGAGTTGAATTTGGTCAACATTCAAAGTAAATGCGCAAAAATGAGAATTATATCATTGTCGTTAGCTCTGAAGCGTGGACTTTGGTATAGTGAGACCTTTGATTTGGGTCTCGAGGCTTTCAGACTCATTTTTTGCTATTGAGTTGCTTTAGTTAAAAATAGATATTTTGGGTGTGGAACCCACTTTTTGCTGGAATGATCTTCCTTGGAAATTTCATCGATTCTGTTGAGTCTGGAATGCCATTTTTTTAGGGCAGCATGTTTGATTTGTGTTCACTAGATTTCGGATGAATATCGAGGACCCATTCAGAGAATTCCAGGCTTAGCAAGATTTTTTGGTGTGCTGGTGTTGGTGCTACTGCTTTTGTGGACAGCCTCCATTTTTGACGAATCCACTTTTATGGACAACCTCCACTTTTATGGAGGCACACAAGCACAGTGACCTCCGCTTTTACAGAGTATCTGTCGCTTAAGCGACTGCTAGTTTTGCGGCAATACCTCTGCTTTTGCGGTGGTAGCTGATTATATACTCCTTCTTTACTCGAATTTTAAATATTTCAAAATATAAATTCCTCCATTGTTAGAGCTCTAAGCTCAAGAAATTATTGTGGGATCATCTGGTGAAGCTTGGGGGTGTTGGGTTCTTGTCCGTGATTGATTTCTTGTTTTTAATTCATAAATTTCCAACCTTAATTTCTACTAATTCTCTTCTTAATTCTTCATTTGTTTTTGGCTATTTGGGGTTGTTTTGAGCTCGAATTTGAGAGCTGATCATGCTCAAAGCATGTGATTCTTGTTCCGTGAGGGACATCATTACAGATTCAATTTTTAGATTTCATAAGTGGACCCCATGGGTGATTTCTAACTGGATTTTTATCCTAAAATGTGATTTCTTAATATGGGTGTCTTTCTTCTCGTGTTGATGTGTAGATTATTATATTAATAGTGTGACAATAGTCGAAGGCTTCTCGGAAGGAAAAAGCTCTAGTACGTACTATAACAAATTTGGCCTAAGGCTACACTAATTCTAGGCCACAGTTTGAAAATGTTGTCAAAAATACCTAGGAGAACGCTTTTAAAGTGTAGCCTTTATGTAGAGCTTTTAGCTACGAAATATTATACTACACTTGACAAGCGTGCCCTTTTGTAACAAATATTACACCATATAAACGTTGCCAAAATATAAATCAACTAGCAACACTTATTTATGTATATGACTACACTTGTAAGCTTACTATTTTTATAATTTCAAGGACAACACTCTATAAGTGCGGCATAAGCATTCTCAAAAACATTAACCTTAATATATTCCCTCCATATTTTCCATTTGAAAGCACAAAAGATTCCCCTCTTCTAAAACCCTCGTTGGGCATTAGCGATACAGGGTTTCTTGCTTAACTACCTCCGACTCTTCAGTCTAATTTGTAAATTGAGCATTTCTAATAAAGTTTAACTTCACCTGCGACCTTGTAGGTCGAGGGGTAGTGGTTCTGCACCTTCTCTGGTAGGGTTCGACATCTTCTCACAAACTTTGATAAAATTCTGAAATTTCTGCATATCTTTTTTATTGTTTGTGTGTATTTCATTTGAGAATGTTAAAATGGAGTTGAAGTTTTACTGGATCTACTTTTAGGAGTTTTTGGCGTTGGAGTCTGTTGTAACAAAAAGTGATTGTGGTAATGATCTTAACAACTTGAGCTATGTGAATCAGTTAGTATTATATTCGTACCTAAAGTGGTTCATTGACTGCTGATTTTGATTTATATTTAACCTAGATGCAATTCAAAGAGGTCTTAATGAAGAGGATAAAACAAGGGAGAAGGTATATGCCCTTGTGAGCAGTCATAATTTGTTAATCCTATATTCTAGAGTGTTTATATGTTTTAATCTATTTGAAGTATTTCACGTTTAGTTTGAAGTCATTAAGTTTAATCTTCCTTTTTTTCACTACTTTGATATGCTGCACTAGAGCCGACGGTAACTCTACCCTTCTCAAACCCCACATGTGGGATTACACTTGGTATGTTATTGTTGTTGAATGAGAACTTCCACAAATAGTTTCATATATTACTGTTTACCATATTGGTAGGGTTAAAATTTTCTGCTACCATAATCAGTATCGTTATGATTGGTATTTTCAAAGAACTTACAGATGAGGGAAATACAATTGGGGTGATTTCTGTTAAGCATGAATTTCTTATAGGTTTACACATGATTCCGGTGGTTGCAAGTTTGCTGTCTAAAAGATCAATTTATGAAATTATTTTGGGGAACTACATTTTTTTGAATTGGTATTAGCTCATAACCGAACAATCCAATGCATATTATATTGACTCCTTAATGAAATATTTTATGCAAATGAATGGTGTTATACATTTTAACTTGCTTTTAGTTTACGCATGTAGCAATGAATTTGCATGTGAATAACTTAATCATTGCTTTCAATCATTCTGGACCATGTTGAGTTTGAGAAACTTCTTCTTCAATAATAGATGTGTTATTTTCTCAGTAGGGTTGTTGGAAATCTATTTGAAGATAAAACATGGATAATACTCCAAACCTTCATCTTTCGGGCTTATCTAGGAAAATACTTTATGCTAGTTGCTTCAACTTTTTCTTTTCTGATTTTATTGAGTAAGAGTTGTCTTTTTTTGTTCTTGAGAAAAATTATTGAGTTGATTTTGCTGGACATTTATCTCATTGATACACAAAGTTACAAAGGATATGCTTGAGGCACCAAGTGAGTTCCCACCTTGTGCTTGCAAAATATAGAACTTGTACTCCCTTCAGCGAATATGTTAATAATGATGTACACATGATAGCATTATAAGCTTTAGGTGGCAGTTAGGTAGCCTTAGATTCATCAGGACATTCAAGGTCCTAATTGTGTATTCTGTTGAGGATATATCTTTCTTTCTATTGTTTCCTGTTTCAAGTATAATGTGTATGTCACATTTGTCTAAACTGTAAGATATTCGTAACATTTTTTATGATGAAAATTTATTTAGCTAAGGCAGTTTAGATTCATCAGAGACGTGTTTCATGTATCTCTAGTTGTATCAATCTGGATTCTGCTGTCTTCAAAGTAAGAACTTGTTTACTATAGCCTTCCACTATTATGAGTTCAACTTGTCTAATAACTTGGTGAATCTTTTCAGGTGAAGGTGGAGTTTGAAAAAGGCAGTTTGTATAAGTTATCAGTTGAGTATTTGAGAATATATAGCCCCGCATGTTGATAGTAAGATCAGATAGATTTGCGGTGAGAAGGTAACTGGAGGAACACTATCAATTTTTTTACCGGGGTATTCTCTTTGCAATTTTTAAAATGGAAGATGCATGAGTTACTGGCAACAAAGTTCCATCAACAAACCCGATTTAATATATTTTGGTTATAGGCTTGAACTTATTCAAAACATATATTGCTATAGAATTTTATTTTCCCTTTTTTTACAAGTTCTCGATGTCAAGCTCAAAATAAAAAAATTATAAATCCATAGCAGTGAAAGTTCACAAAGCTTGAGATCAACAACTTGCAAAAAAGTGAAAAGAAAAATAACTTAGGATCTGGTCTAATTCTTTGTTGTTCATTTTATTACATTATATTTTGATCATTAATTAATTATTATGTCATCCCATCTTATAATTGAGAAAGTAGGCTTTGTCGAATTGGTATAGACTTAGAGAAGATAATTTTACTTTTAATGTGTGAATATAGTAGTAAATTTTACTTTTAATGTGTGAATATAGTAGTAAATTTTACTTTTTTTACTAAAGTAGTTGCTGAGAAATAATGTTGATGATAGAATATCACATTACACATTATTTTGATATCTTGAGAGCATTGTTGCGAGTCTTTTGATAAGGGACAACTCTCTTTCTCTCTTCTTGAATCTAGTTCCTCAGTTGATGGCGTTAAAGTGAGATCTCAAGGTCCTATAAATAGCTATTTAGACTTAATTGATTTCCTCTTTCCTTCCTCTTGACAAGTTACCTGTTTGCCTTCCTACTAGTCTCTTCTCAAGTTACCTCTAGTCTTAGATGAATTGAAACAATTACAATGTGTTCCTAGATTGAAGGAGTTGATCCTCATCATCATGATACAACAAGTGTGTTCTTTGCGATAACAAGTGAGACACCTGAATGTTTGCTGAAACCCCCTTGAAAGAACATCCAATAACTACTCTATCCTTCGTTTTGTTGAGTACCTCAGTTACCAAAATGAACAGTTATTATTCGTTAGAACTAATATGTTGACGACTTATGTTCTAACACTTCAAATGTTAGGGCTTAATGAAAAAGAAAGTTCCCTATCTATGTTAGTCTAACATTGGAAGAACAGTATGTGGTTAGAGTTTTCTCTTTCATCAACTTGTTTGCATAGTTTTTACTTATTTTTTTTCCTTTTCCAATTTTTATTTTTTCACTTATGCCAAGTCAAATTTCGTTACATCCTGTCAAGAGCTCAATATTGGATAGGAACACACAGTTGCATGAGCTTCGTGCGAGCTTGGATTAAACGACTATCACAAATTCCAGCCAACAGAAAGATTTTGAAAATGAAATATAGAGTAGTTTAAATGTTATTATTGCCTCTGATGACAACAACAAGAGTTCATTCAAACTAGATGAAATATAGAGTAGAAAGATATTGTCGCTGGTTTGTTTCTTCTCTTATGCTTTTCACATCGAGTTGTTCGTAACAATCCTTTTCTCCTATAGGGCAAGTGGATTCACACTTTTTGCTCTCTCATTTATAAAGGGGTCCTTGGTCAGCTGATCCTTTCCCAAACAACACATTAACACACTGGAAACTTGATAAAACAGAGGATGCATGGCATCATTGACAAAAGTTGAGAAGGAATTATCATTTTGACGAAAAGATTTATCGTCCTACCTCTACCACACTTAGTAATGAGGCTCTTAATCATTCCAATGATGCAAAAGCTAGTTTTATCACTTATTGCAGAGCAAATGTAGAGGTTCTTGCTGAAAGGAATTAGGAGGATTACTGATGGGGGTTCATTTTAATTGAATTAAAGCGAGAGCAAACTTAGTGGGAAAAATCCTGGCTCCGAAGACTTATCAGATAGACAGTATTTGGAGGTCGTAAAAGAAAGTGGTGATCTGAAGAACATTGCTAAGGAAGAATTAGATTTCTCCTCTACTCAGATGGAATCCAAGGATAGTGAGGTATAAATTTACCTTTATATCTAAATAGTAAAACAACATTCAACATTTCTCATTCTTGGAATTATTTTCAGGTTCTCATGTTAGTCCCCTGTGTCCTTGTTAAACCAAAGAGAAGTTGGATAGACGTTTAGCATTGAAATTTTGTTTTTTGCATTTCTTTGGTGAGTTTCTAGTCGAAGGTACATGAGGGTCATCTATTTTTAGAAACTTTGAATCTTCAGGGAAGTTTGATATCAACAAGTCGAAATAGTTAGAGAGGGACTCCAAAATCACAAATCTACGATTTAGATTGCGAGATAGAAAGAGCCATTAATAACATTGGTCTTGTCAATAATAACGAGCATCGAAAGAATCCAAACAACATAAATCGGAATATATAGGAGATGGAAAATCTTAAAGTTACTGGAGTTGAAGCTTTTTTGTATGATTTATTCTCATATTCTTTATCCAAAATGTTATCCTATCTGACATTTTTTATTGTAGGTAAAGGATGTCCATTGGACTAGATATTTTCTAAGATATACATCGATTTAAATTTTCTTTAGTGATTCCACTACTCTTGTATTTTTTAACTTTGATTCCCAAAAGGATGCTAAAGATGTAGGAAGCTTAATATTTCTAAATAGTAACAAAAGTATGTTTCCCAATTACAGGGACAAGTCTAGAGTTTTTTTATGGGCAGACATGTGGCATTGGAGTTGGCAGAAAATGCTGGAAGAGGAGGGAGATTTCAAACTTTGAGTATTTGATGGTTCAAAACACTCTAGCTGGGAGATCTTACAATGCAATTTGTTGAACATGGTTTGAACCAACTTGAAAATCATTATGGAAAACTGTTGATTGCAGAGTAGTATCTAATGTTATTTTGTCCATGCAATCTTCTTTTACCAAAATATGAGATGGCCCTTCCTATTAGTACCAGTGTCGATCTGTATATCTCAAGTCTAGCATTATATTCCATCAAGGCAAAGGGCTTAGGAGAAAGGATGTATAGAAGCAGGTTGCACATGATCTAGCGCATTTAAGATACAATTATGGATATATTTTTTTCTGCTGAGTTTAAATTGTATTGTAAATTCATACATTTAAATTATCTTTTCCTGTAAGATAATAAAAATTGTGGTGTACAAATATTTTTTTAACAATATTTTATAGCATATACAACATTATGATGCTTTAAAAGTGTAGTCACAGGAACACTAATTGTGTGGCTTATTGATTGTAAGTTGTGATATGTACATTACCAGCGGTTATACTTCAAAAATGTTGCTTTAGAGGAGTTAGCAACAGTCACGCTTTGCAAGTGTGGCCTAAGGTATCCATGGCTACATTTGCAAAATGTGGTTTGAGGTCATGAGAAGCATTCTCGTATGAGTTGCTATAAACGTAGCCTTTGAACCTCATGGGCAACACTTTTGAAGCGTAGCTGCTAAGGCAACACTTGAAAAGCGTGGACTAAAGTAAAAGGTTACGCCTCTTTAGTCCACCCCTATAAAACTGTTGTCTAAAGTCAAAAAGTGTGGCCTTTCATCAAAGACCACACTTTTTGATAGTTTAGTCCACACTTGCCAGGGTGGCTAAAAGCCTAAAATGTTGTAGTGGGTATAGTGGGTTTGTGAGCGCGTGTTTGGCCTCCAGGTAGGTTACGGCTTACCTACTTTTAGTCTTTTCTCAATTGAGGAGTTTGTATGATAATTTTCTAATGCTTGGTGGGATATTGTGATTTGGATACATTTGCTTTAGGTGTTCATGATCCTTGTAGCTTGTTTAGGAGCTTTCACGTAGAATTGCGGTTGGAATCCTTAGTTTAGGTAGTTGTTTCTCCATTAAGACTTGGTGTAGTCTGTATAGTATCCTTGGGATTAGAAATGGTTGTCTTAGCTTAGCTTTACTTACTTTCTTGCCTTAGATGGGTTCCCTCATAGATTTATAATTAGTATAGCATTTTCTGAATAGTGTCTATTCTAGGATAGTATTGTTTTCTTAGTACCTGAACTACGATTTTCTTTATTTTGGTTGATTAGATTTGGTTGTGCTTATTGGCTTGATTTTCACCTTTTTACTCATGTTATTATTTATTTCATCATGGCATATTCGTAAAAGTGGCATAAAATAAAATTTTCGACTAAAAAAGTGGGATTTTGGAATACTTTGAATGGTTTTGGCTTATTTGAAAGAAAATGGATTATTTTAGCCTCAGTTTGCTCGGTTTGAGTTTTGGCAGACATATTTACTATTTTAGCTTCAGTTGGAGTCCGAAAACCGCATATTTATTATTTAAGCATGGATTCGAGTCTGGACACGCATATTTATTATTTAATCTCCACTTCGAGTCCGAGCATGCATATTTATTATTTAAGTTACGGTTTGAGTTCAAGCATGCATAATTACTAATTTACAATCAGAAGTCTGATTCAAATCCAGCATGCATTATCATGACATTCATCTCATATGGTATTGTAACAACCCAGAATCCGAACCAGCTACTGAACTGTACTGAGCAGGAAATCTTAGAAAAAAAAGATTTTAAGTTTCCAGAGACCAAGGTTAAGATCACGGACCATAGTTTGGAACCATGGTGCATCATCTCAACCGTAGTCCCACTTTCCAATAGGCCCCCAGTTCAAGTCTCAGGAACCACGAGTTTAACCACGGACCGTAGTTTAGAACCATGGTCCATCTTATCACTCGTGGTATCCCTTAATCAGAGGACCCTTAGTTCAGGGCTCAGAGACCACGAGTCAGGTCATGGACCGTACTTCAGAACCACAGTCCATCCTTTGACTCGTGGAATTCTCAGACCAGACTAGAATCTCAGGAATGATGAGCCACATGACGAACCATCATTCAGAAGTACGGTCCATCCTGTGGAGTCATAGTTCCCTCAGATCAGAGAACCCCAAATACCCCTGGATAAGACCATGACTAAGTTTATGGTCAATCATCCAAGACTACGGTCCGCCAACCAAGCCATGATCCCTGAGTCACAATTTTCAGCAGAGTTCTTTTAAAATTTTCTAGGGGCATTCTAGACTATTCCTACTTCTTTCAAGGCCTATGCTACATCGTTTTGGTTATTCTAAGCCTAATTAATTAGCCAAAAACTACCTAAATCACCTATTCTCCTAAAATCATCAGACTTAGAAAGGAAAAGGGAGAAAAGAGGCGACAGTTTCCTCTCAAGAATAGGCAGAGGTCTTCTTCAAGTTCAGCCCCAAATCCAAAGGATTTCTCCATAGTTTCTTCTCCAGGAATGTAGGACTTCACTAGTGGGTTCCTTTAACCCATTAGGTCCCTAGATTTAAGTCAGTTCTCCAGTTCTTCATGGATTTGTTTAGACCTAGGGTTCCTAAATCTTAGGGATTCATTGTAACTCATATTTTATTGCTTCTGTTGAGGTCTATTTCATGTTTCTTGGAGAGTTAGTATAGTTACAGATTCAGGACTCAGAAACCTAGAATGACTAAATTTCAGCATTCATAAATTATGCTTGCTAGGCAGACAATTCAGATAATCATGTTTTAATATTAGAATGCCATCAGTTTCAGTATATATATGTGCATTCTCAGATTATTGTCATTAATTGAGCTATCCAGTGTTTCAACTTGTATTTCATTGCTTACATTTCTATTGGGAGTAGACTTAGTACCGAGCGGATTATGGGATGAAGGCTTATCTATCAGATTAGGCTAAGACCTTTAGTAGCAGTCCCCCAATCCCAGAACTACGGTTCTACCATAGGTTTAAAGAGGGGTCAACTGTCAGGTTAGGTTGCACACCTCTGTCCCTTGTGGACATCAGTTAGTGGAACCACATCAGACTTGTTTGTACCCTTGGCAAGGTATGAACACCCTCCCATCCAGGTTTACAGGTTGGCCCCATAGTTAGATCAGCTTGGGGTATGTCGGTTAATAGTATCTCCCACAGTCAGACTCATGTTGCATTGACCTTATATTCAGTCATTCAGTTCAGCATGCTATATACTCATGATATTTATTTGGTCATTGCATCTCAGCTTACTTCTCAGTTTATGCTTCAGTATACGTATTCCCATGTTTAGCCCTTGTATTGTTCAGCTCAGCACATATCTCACATGCTCAATACATTTAGAGTACTGATGCATACTTTTGTTCTATATTATTTTATGATGTAGGTTCACACGTTTAGCATCCAGACTACACTTAACTCGACTTTCAGTCCGTACTCAAAAGCTTCAGTGGTGAGTCCTCATAGCTCGAGGATGATAGACATGCTTTACTTTTCAGTATTTACATTTCAGTTTCAGACTTGTTAGAGTTATCTGGGGGCATTTCCCAGCAACTCACAGAAGTTAGAGGATTCCAGACATAGACTCGATTCAGCTTGGGTTGTTAGTGATGTTTTCAGTCATCACTATACTCTTCATATATATTTTTATTACGACATTTCGGGCTTTTCCCTACTTCAGATATTAAACTGTTTTTAGCTTTTGCACAATGCATGTTCTAATTGAGCTTGTATAGATATGCCATACAATGGGTTAGCTTGGGGTCACTTATGACACTAAATACTATGTTGCATCTAGGGGGTAGCCTTGGGGCATGACAAACATGGTATCAGAGCCTCAAGTTTAAGTGTCCTAGGTTGTCTAACAGCTGCGTCATGTAGAGCCTTCTTCATGTGTGTGAAGTGTGCCACACTTGTGGGGGAGGAGCTATGAGACGTCAGTAGGAAAAAATTCCTTTCATTCTTTTCCAGCTCATGCTATAGAGTGTAAACTCTATTTAATCCCCTTTTAACTCCTGCTCTTCGAATTTCAGAAAATGCCCCCCAGAAGAGCTAATGCCAGGAATCAGCCAGCAGCTCCAGCAGACCCATTGAATGAGCAAGTCATGCATGCAAAATTCAGGGCTTTTTTCTAAGTGCTTGCTCAGGCAATGACCTCCCAGGTCAATCAGTAGGCTGCGGCACCAACTCCACTTCATACTAACACTACTGCAGCAAGGATCCAGGATTTCACTCGGATGAACCCTCTTGAATTTGATGGGTCTAAGTCAGAAGAGGATCCATAAGAGTTTCTCCATGACATCCAGAAGGTAACAGGTATTATGGGTGTCACTCAAGTCGAGAGTGCAGATTTAACCGCCTATCAGTTGAAAGGAGTGGCTTACACTTCGTACTAGCAGTGGAAGGAGCCTCGTGGTACTAGGTGAGAAAGTAAAAAATGGGGTGAATTGAAAATTTCTTACCACCGAGTCGACTATGATTACGCACTAGTTAACTTACCTATAAGTTAGTTTGATAAACAATTTATAAAGAAATGCAGTAGTTAGAAATAGACAAGAACACAAGTTTTTATACTGGTTCGGATCACCGATGTGGTGCCTATTCCAGTCCCCTTGGGTTTCAAGGGTTTCCTTTAGAGCTTTGAGAGAATGGGGTTTACACGAATGTAGCTTGACAATCTAGGATTGTCTTCCTTGAAACTTTGTAATGACATAGCCTCTACCTGTATAACTAGTACTGACTTTTTCTTTTTATTTTGATTACAATTGTAAACACTAAGGAGTACAAAGTATTATGAAAGATAAAAGTTATACAGTGGTCTTCTTCAAGAGAAGTTGTGTACTTCTTCTTCTGGTGGTGCTGGCCTTTTATACTTTGGTAGGTAGTCTAGGTGTAGCTCTTCAAGTGAGGAAACCTAAGGGATTTTGTTCAATCAAGGATTATTGATGAGGATCCTTGATTGAGTAAATTATGTCCATATCAGATATGTCCATGATGCTCCTTCCTTTTGTAGGTGAGAAGATCTGTGCGTGGTAGAGAGATATCTTCTTTCCTTTATTACCTACAGCCTCTTGTTCCTTGTCTTCTAGGCTGATGGACTTGATCCCTTTCTTGACTTTTGTCGTATATCTTCTTTCCTTTTGGGATCAATTAATCAAGGATTGATATGAATTAATCAGGGATAATTGTTATGTCCTTTCTTCATTCAGTCATCCTTTATGGCAACCTTTATTTGTGGGTTTTGATTTCTTCCTTGATTCTTGGTGATATTCTACTTGTTTTTGAGATGACCCTTCCAATCATCTTCGTATTTTTGCATTTATTATACTTTTAGAGCCTCTCTGTAGCGGCCCTAAGTCATTTATGGCTTGCTGGGACCGATAGTTTGGTGCCCTGATCGTTCGTTTGATTATTTTGGCCGTTTGCCTATTTTAGAGCCTTAACATAGAATATCGTTCACTTTAGTCACCATTCTTGGTAAACATGCTCGGAATCGAATTCCAATAGTTCTGTTAGCTGCGGAGCATGGATTTTGGTCTAGAAGGACCCTTGGTTGGGTTCTGGTAGCTTTAGATTTTGTTTCACCATGGTTTTTGTGTTTTAGCCAAGTTGAACTTTGAAGTTTGACTTTGGTCAACATTTGAAAAAGACGACCTCAGATGGAAATTCTAACAACACTGTTAGTTTTGGAATGTCGACATTGGGGTAGGGGGACCGTTGGTTTGGGTTTCGAGGATTCCGAACTCATTTTAGGCCTTGGTGTTCTATTTTGGAAAGGTAGGCCTAAAGTTGGTTCTTGGGCGTGAGGCCTAATTTTTGTGCTATCAACTTTCGTTGGGGTTTTCATCGATTTCACTGAGTCCGGAATGCTATTTTTAGTTGGGTAGAATAGTTCGTTCGTGGAACCCCGAATGCTTCTAGAGAGTTCAATCATGGATTTCAAACTTAGCTGGTTTTTGGCTGTAATGTTGTACCTGTTGGGTTTGCATTTGTAGATGTTTGACCGTATTTGCGGTAATCGCATTTGCAGTGAAATGCCTCATTTATGGTGTTTGTCCAGAGTGCTGGTTTCGCAATTGCGGTACTTGGTTGCATTTCCAACTAACACATTTACGGTGGTTTCTCCGCAATTGTGGAGGTCACTGTTCCTCCATGCCTCCATAATTGCAACGGAAATGTCACAACGGTGGTGTCTACTGGCAGTTTTAAAAACAAAACATTCTCTTTCTTTTCCCCATTTCTCACCTCGTTGCTAGCTTGTAAGAAGCTCCAACCCACGAATTTGTTCACTTGTGGCTACCAAAATCCTTGGGAAAAATCACACCAAAATGATGTGGGCTTTCTCCTTCGCTAATTGGTCAGTCTCCCTCTTCCCCCAACTTTCCTTCTCCATTGATTAAAACTTACTATTATTGCCACCACCTCAAGCTCAAAATTTGTTTGTAGAATCTGTTCATGTGTGAGGTTGCATGCTTCGTGGGCTTATTGAAATCACTTCCTTGGCTCACCCATCTCGTTGTGTTAGGTAATCCTTGCTCAAATTTCCGATTTTATTCTATATTTTCCATAATTGGGTTCTTGGCTATTAGGGGCTGTTTTAGCTCAAATTTGTTGCCCAATTTCCTTGATTTTCCAGGCATGTACTCCTATGGTCTCAATGATCATATTATGTGTTTGCGTTTTTGATTTCGATTTATGAGGCCCACGGTCCTTTCGGTGACCCAAATTTTGGCCTGGATATTATTATAGCAATATGGGTATCGTTAGACTCCCCTTGATGTATTATTTATGTTTTTGATAGTTTAATTATCGTTTGGGGTTTCTCAGAGTGATTCGGGCTTGGATTTTGTTGTCCCAGCAGCTTGTCATCGGACGACAGGTAGGTTACGGTCTAAACTTCCTAGACTTAGCATATATTGGATAAAATTGTACTAGCTAGCATCCTTGGATTGGGTTATTAGGTTGGTACCATAGACCTTGATAGCTTTTCCAAGGTTCGCCCCATTTCTTTCCTTCGTTGTATGTAGTATTCTTTTTAGTTGATGTTATCACCCTTATGGTCATTTGAGGCCTTGTTTGACTCTGGAACATAGTTGGTGGGATATTGGGAATGTCCGCGAGTCCCAACTATCGTTATTATTGATATAGTGCTGGCTATCTATGTTGTAGAATGATTGGAGCCAATGCATGGCCGATAGGTTGATTGTGAGCCGTTGGGATACTGTTTGTGATTGAGCATGCCATTATCATGCATATAAAGGATTTTCTACTCGATTTTACTACGGTTTTGGCTTCGGGCCTACTATTTATGATTTTCAAACCTTGCATGGCCTCAGGGTCCCATTTTTGGTAAAATATGTTTGAAATAGTTTGGTATCCCTTTTATGGATCTTCTTAGGATAAAAAAGGTTAAAAAAAGAGAGATGTCTCAGTTTTCGTATCTTATATTGGACTCAGGTGGACCGAGGTGCTAGATTGATTCTACTATTTATAAAGAAGTGATATTAGACTCGGTAAAGACGAGTAGCAGACTTGTTTTACTATTGTTTTAGACTCGGAGACGCTCGGGCTCTCTTGGGGGTTTTTTACTGCATTTATTTCATTGATTTAGACCTGGATAGGATTCAGGTACACATTTTGAGCATTGGTGACTAGTTTTGATCCAGTGGCACTCCAGACGGTATTTAGAGGTTAGAGTGTAGTATGTGGTCTACGAGTAGACCTCCATAAACCCTGTCATTCCAGACCAAGTGATATGGGCAGAAGGGTGATCGGGGGTAGTGGTTTACGATGGAGTATATGTACTCGGTAGAAGTCCATCCATAGATCCCGCCTTTACTGGACCTTTGGGTCACCTGAGGTTTCACTGTCTTGGCATTTCATAGCATATCATTCATTGTTTGAGTCTCTACCATTGTTTGCTATTTTTTTAGTGTACGTTTTGGTTGTATGAGCAGATGGAGGGTTTTTTTCTTCACTTCTTTGCGTTCCTTGATTATATAGGCGGCCGGGGGACTGTAGGTAGATTCTTGTTACTTTATCATGATACTATATCCTATCACGGTTATGATTTTGAGATTTTATACGGCAATGTTGTTGGTTCTGGATTGAGATTGATATGATTAGTTTGGTTATTGATGATGTGCAACCATTTTACGGCACTTTTGACTCCTTTTAACTAAGAACAATCGTACGTTTTCAAGCAACCGTCGTCATTTTTGATGTGTTTATGTTGGATTTTCAGGAAATAGGGACAAACATGGAAACGGAAGGAAATACGAGCAAAAAGAGCATTCTGGATAAGAGTGACGGTTCAGGCGACGGTCCGTCAAGTGGGTGACGGTCCGTCACCCAAACCGTCACCCTGAAGCAGCCTACTGCCTAGTGACGACGGCTCAGGCGACGGTCCGTCAAGCCAGTGACGGTCCGTCAGCCTGGCCATCACACTTAGGCAGTCCGTTACGCGGAATCCAAACATTTTTGGGACTTTGTTTCCTAGACTTCTATAAGTACCCTATGTTAGGTTTATTTTACATGTCAAGCTTTTTACATACATTACCCAATAATTTTAGGAGTTTAAGTTGAGTTTTGAGAGAGGAAAACATGCAATACACGTTTTCTTCCTCCTCAATCTTGTTCTTGAATCGTTCTTGGGATCTTGGTTTTTCTTGTTCTTGGATTATTGAAGATTGTTTTCACTATATTGTAAGAGGTTCTTCTCTTTATTAAGAATACAATTCTCTTCTCTTTTCTCTATAGCATGATTAACTAAAACTCCCACAACTAGGGTTGTGGGAGCCATGGCTAAAGTAGCGATATAGATTCCGGGTAGCGTTGGGTTCATTATATATGTGGTCACGTTGTTAATCGTTCATTATTTAATGTTTTCTAGTGGTTGCAAACATTAGAACATGCCTAGGTTTAATTTGCTTGAGTAAAGAGATTAAAATCGGGAAATTTGATTAACGACGAGGATTCGAGACTACTAACTCTCGTCTTATGATTAATGTTGTAACTAGATTAATCTACTTGATGTATAGGATTGAAATCTAAAAGCACACCTTTTCAAGTTCGAGAGAATTGAAAAGTAAATTCGTCTATTTGGTTGCGAAACGTTTAGACGATACCATTAATTCAATCACATCGTGACACGCATATAGAAAGAACCCGGTTAAGCTTAGAATCGACATTGTCACCAATGCCATGGTAAACACTTCCCTAGTTCATTCTCCTACTGATCATTTCTCATATATTATCATTCGTTTTGTTTACACATTGTTCACACAAAACCCCCCCCCCCTTTATTTACCGGAAAATATCGACCATTAGTCATCTAATTCACTAAAGACTTAACTTTCACCATATTCTCTGTAGGATCGACCCCAACCTTTGTTGGGTTCTATATTTGACAACGATCGCTTACACTTCTTAATTAGAGTGGTACTTTGAGCGTTATCAAATTTTGGCGCCGTTGCCGGGGAATACGGTTGATTATTAAGTCCGGTGTATTTATTTGACTCTTATTCATACTTTCCTGCTTTTACATTTATTTGTTGTTTTTGTTTCTGACAGTGTACAGATTTGTGCATGCCAAGTACCCGGCACTCGGGTGAATCAACATTACCTTACGACCCCGAGCTTGCTAGAACATTGAGGCGGAATAAGGCCGCACAACAAGAAGCAGCATGGCTCGCTGCAGAACTACAGGCCCAACAAAATCTGAATGCTGGTGGTCTGCAGGACGATGTTATGCTAAATGATGAGGATATCGACTTGGATGGAGTTGGCGCTACGGGCGCCATTGCTCTTCCACCGCTAGTGCCCTGAGCCAAGTTCAACATCACTAGCACGATGATCCAGCTGTTGAACTTGAGAGGAGTGTTCCGAGGTGCCGCTGGGGATGATCCAAACCAGCACCTGATGAATTTTGTGGGCATCTGTAAGTCGTTTGAGTTGCCTGGAGTGAGTCAGACAGCGATCAGGCTCAGGTTTTTTCCATTGTCTCTGTCTGATGCGGCAGCATTGTGGTTGACAGAGCTGACCCCCGACTCTATCGCAACTTGGGGAGAGTTGAAAGGAGCTTTCCTAGAAAGGTTCTTTCCTCCCTCTATGATAATACAGTTGAGGGATGAGATTAGCAATTTCAGACAGCAACACGAGACCTGGTTGCTATTCAAAAAGAAGATAACACAATGCCCTAACCATCAGTTGAACGACAAATTTTTGATGCAAACATTCTACAGGGCACTGAATTCGGCTACCAAGCCGACGTTGGACAACGCAGCAGGTGGAGCGTTTATGGGTCGCACTTTTGCCGATGCCACAGCTATTTTGGACAGGCTCACCAAAACCAACAGGGCCTGGCATACACGGGATTCAGAGGTAGCAGCTAGCACTTATTCAGTCGGTATGTCAGCTGAGCAGCGCAGAAAAGACGAGGAGCGCGACCAAGACATGGCGCATCTGAAAACCCAGTTGGACCTACTGACCAAGCACTTGTTCTCAGGAGGTATGGAGAAGGTAAAAGTTGTGGGTTCCCAAGGTAGAGCAGCAGAGTTGGAAACTGAGGAGGCGAATTACTTGGGGGGTTTCCAGGCCAATGGCCAAGGAAACCAAGGTCGGACCTATCAGAAGGACAACTACTATGAGAAAGCTGGCTACAATTGCGATCAAGGAAACTGGAGGAATAACACCGATAGAGGTGGGTTGTATGTACCACCTGGTAATCGGGACAAAGCTAGCAACGAGGCAGGGACTTCCAAGCTAGAGAACATGATGGAGAAGATGCTGCTGAAGGTAGAATCGACTGACTCTGGGGTGAAGGAGATAAGGACTGAGTTATCGGCCATGAGTCAAATAGTGGAGTCGCATTCCACCTCGATTAAGCAATTGGAGCAGCAAGTGGGCTTAATCTCGGCATCTCTAAACCCAAGGAAGACAGGTACCTTGCCGAGTGACACGATCCAAAATCCGAGGAATGACGCGAGTTGTATGGCGATCACTACAAGAAGCGGCAAAATATTACCGGAATCACATCTGGTAATTTAGACTCAAGTTGAGGGTGATGACGCCAACGACAAAGAGGTTGAGGAGGCTACTCCAAAGCCCGCGGAGAAAAGCAAGGAAGCTGAAAAGCTTCCAACTATGATGCCTCGATCACCACCTCCTTTCCCACAACGCCTGAAGAAGAAAGCGGAAGATGGTAAGTTCCTGAATTTCCTGACCATGCTCAAGCAAATATCAATAAACATCCCATTGGTGGAAGCGCTTGAACAAATGCCCGGTTATGCCAAGTTCATGAAGGACTTGATTACAAAGAAGAGGTCGGTAAGTTTTGAACCGAAAGACAACCTCCACCATTGCAGTGCTATTTCCTCAAGGTCGTTAGTAGACAAAAAGGAAGATCCAGGTGCGTTTACTGTTCCCTGTACTATTGGGAAACTCGGCTTCGGAAGAGCCTTGTGTGATCTTGGTGCTAGCATCAACCTGATGCCGCTAGCAGTCTATAAATAATTGGGTTTGGGAGCTCCTAAACCAACGTCCATGAGAGTCTTGATGGCTGACCGTTCGATAAAGCGGCCTGTGGGAATATTGTCTAATGTGCTAGTAAAGATCGGTAAGCTTATCTTCCTAGCTGACTTTGTGATCCTAGATTGCGAAGTGGATTTTGAAGTTCCCATAATCTTGGGACGACCACTGTTAGCCACGGCAAAAGTGTTGGTTGACATGGAAAGAAACAAACTGACCTTCAGACTAAACAATGAAGCTGTCAAGTTCGATGTGTCTAAATTGATGAAGCAACCAAGTGATATGAGGGTGGTCGCGGTCGTCAATGTTATTGAGGAAGCTCCTGCGGATGTACATCTTGAGGAGAAAGGTTTGGTCGAGACTCTAGCTATTGTGAGAAGGATGGTGCGAGAAGGGAAAAATGCAGAGAAAGGCGGTGAAAATAGATCAAAGAAACGAAAACACCGCAAGAGAATCTGCAAAGAAAGAGCAAAGAAATTGTCGCGACTAGCTGCGGAGCCAATAAAAGAAGAAGCTGGAACGCAACATGAGGTTGTCGCGTGCACACACTCCATCGAGTTCTCCTGTTTTGGAGACCCTGGCGGTCTCCAACATCATTCCAGAATCTGAGTCATATCGACTTCACAGGTATTCCCTTCTCTCACAGTTTTTAGCTTTCATATGGATGCATTGGGGACAATGCGTGAGTCTAAGTTGAGGGTGTGGGGAAACCTGTGAGTCACCACCGAGGGTTTTTGTCGCCGTGTTTCTTTTCCCTCCGGTGTGCTATCTAGTAGAACCGGCATGTTTAGGTTGTTATTTTAAATTGTTATTTTAATTTTTTTTAGTGTCTATAGTGATGAAGCATGGCGTTTTTGTTGACTAAAAAGAGGCCCCTTTAAAAATTTTCTGGTTTTGTACTTATGTTGAAACGATTGACTGTCTGGATCCTTGAATGTCATTGTGTGATTATGATTAGAATGAGGATGCTTAAGCTGAGCGGTTGTTTGATAGTTGGTACCGATAGAGTTTCTTGGTGCCAAGAGTGTGTGAGATTATTGTTATAAATTCTTACTCTGTGCATGCATCTAGAACTTGCCCGGTCTATTTTGTTGTTAAGTTCGAAGTTTGGTTGCTTAGGAAAGGATCACAGGCCCTTTTTGTGTGCAGTCCACTTAACCTATAAGACCGTCCAAATGCAAATAGTCCCTTTGAACCCTGTTTGAGCCATAATTGACCTTGTTCTTTCAATAACCTGTCACCATTCCTGTTTAACTTTGAATCCCTATTTTGGCCCTGGTCCTTCCTTGGACATCGTGCACCTCAACGCAGGCAAAAAGCCTAAGTTGAGGGTGGCTACTATAGAGGTAAACCCTATTTTGGCCCTGGTCCTTCCGTGGACATTGTGCACCTCAACTCAGGCAATCAGTCGAGGTTGAGGGTGGCTACTATAGATGTGAATGATAAGAAAAAGAGGATGGAGAATATTGGTTGTGAATAGAATAAAAATTTGGGTGTGTGCCTAAGAAAAGAAAAAAAGAAAAAGAGATGAAAAAGATCGAAAAAGTAATAAAAAGAATTGTCAAAATAAAGAGGCCGCACCTATAGCTAGAGAAAAGGAAATAGAAAGGTGAATAAGGATGGACAAAGTAAAGTTATGTGGTAATAAGACGTCGGTGGTTCCAAGGAGGGCTTAGTCACTAACCCCAAAATGTATCCTACCTGCACCTGAAGCCTCATTACAAGCCTAAACAAGTCCTGTAGTGATCTTGAGCGGCTTTCTGAAGAACTAAAATAGAATAGTAAGGGCAAGCCTATGGTATCGCATGTGCATTGTTTGAAATCGTTTGTTAGTGTGAGCGCTTACCTAGTCCCAAATCTTGTGTGTGGGATTTCTTTGTGGTGAGGGCACCAAAGTTTCTGTATTGTCTATTGATTGTTAGGATAGTTGCGCGTGTGTATGTAGAATGGTCAATCATATCGGAATGATATGTTTGGATCCTTGCCAGTTAGTGTTTCATACATTTGTGTGCTACGAGGGAGCTTAATTTAAAATTGAATAAGATATTGAATGACCATGAGTTGATAGAGACACTAGTTTGTTTTCTTAGTTGGGTCGTCTTATTGTTTTCTTTTGTGTTATGTTGCTTGAGGACAAGCGAACGTCTAAGTTGAGGGTGTTGATGTGCCGCCATTTTACGGCACTTTTGACTCCTTTTAACTAAGAACAATCGTACGTTTTCAAGCAACCGTCGTCATTTTTGATGTGTTTATGTTTGATTTTCAGGAAATAGGGACAAACATGGAAACGGAAGGAAATACGAGCAAAAAGAGTATTCTGGATAAGAGTGATGGTTCAGGCGACGGTCCATCAAGTGGGTGACCGTCACCCTGAGGCAGCCTACTGCCTAGTGACGACGGCTCAGGCGATGGTCCATCAAGCTAGTGATGGTCCGTCAGCCTGGCCATCACACTTAGGCAGTCCGTTACGCGAAATCCGAACGTTTTTGGGACTTTGTTTCCTAGACTTCTATAAATACCCTATGTTAAGTTTATTTTACATGTCAAGCTTTTTACATACATTACCCAATAATTTTAGGAGTTTAAGTCGAGTTTTGAGAGAAGAAAACACGCAATACACGTTTTCTTCCTCCTCAATCTTGTTCTTGAATCATTCTTGGGATCTTGGTTTTTCTTGTTCTTGGATTATTGAAGATTGTTTTCACTATATTGTAAGAAGTTCTTCTCTTTATTATGAATACAATTCTCTTCTCTTTTCTCTATAGCATGATTAACTAAAACTCCCACAACTAGGATTGTGGGAGCCATGGCTAAAGTAGCAATATAGATTCCGGGTAGCGTTGGGTTCATTATATATGTGGTCACGTTGTTAATCGTTCATTATTTAATGTTTTCTAGTGGTTGCAAACATTAGAACATGCCTAGGTTTAATTTGCTTGAGTAAAGAGATTAAAACCGGGAAATTTGATTAACGACGAGGATTCGAGACTACTAACTCTCGTCTTATGATTAATGTTGTAACTAGATTAATCCACTTGATGTTTAGGATTGAAATCTAAAAGCACACCTTTTCAAGTTCGAGAGAATTGAAAAGTAAATTTATCTATTTGGTTGAGAAACGTTTAGACGATACCATTAATTCAATCACACCGTGACACGCATATAGAAAGAACCCGGTTAAGCTTAGAATCGACATTGTCACCAATGCCATGGTAAACACTTCCCTAGTTCATTCTCCTACTGATTATTTCTCATATATTATCGTTCATTTTATTTACACATTGTTCACACAACCCCCCCCCCCTTTATTTACCAGAAAATATCGACCATTAGTCATCTAATTCACTAAAGACTTAACTTTCACCATATTCTCTGTGGGATCGACCCCAACCTTTTTTGGGTTCTATATTTGACAACGATCGCTTACGCTTCTTAATTGGAGTGGTACTTTGAGCGTTATCAATTGATTCCTGTTTTCCGAGCATGTCTATCTTTACGCGTCTCTCCCTTCCCTTGTACTTGAGGTTACCGATATATTGTCCACTTCTAAAATTTCTTATGTATATATTGTTATTGCAAGGACCCCAGGTGCGTCATTTCGTACTTTCACATGTGCCTATTGTGTACATATTCTACTTGCTATCCTTGTATGTTGTTTTTGTTGTCTTCCCTCTAAACTAGTTCATGTGTGACTTTTTCAAAGATATTTGTGACTACTTGCTTTTCTATTCTGTCTGTTACTACGCTTTTATCTTATATGTGCCCAGTCAGTCTATGAAACCTACTGGGTACCTTATGCTTTGCATTTGGTGCTTATACTACACTCTGCATCTTCTGGTGCAGATCCTAGTGTGAGCCATCGCCGCTAGCTCGTGGGAGACTCGTGCTTGGAGATTTTGGACAATCCCAGACTAAGGGTGAGCTCTTGGCGACCGGATCTTTACTTTAGTTTGTCTTTTGTTTACTTGTACTCTCATAGCTTCGGAGACATGATGTATATGTTATTTTGGGCCCTTTGTACTCCTTATGTAGATCCCGCTCTTATACACTATGATACAAGGTTTTGGGGTTTTGTTTATTTTCTGCTTATGTATATATATTCTTGTTATCTATTTTCTTCATCTAGTTCTCTTGATTCCTCTTATTAAATTGTTCTTCCACTTAAATTGTTAGAATGTACACCATTACTAACTATTTTTGGCTACAGGGATTTGTTTGCCTACTGGGGGTTGTAGGTGCCATCATGATTGAGAAATTGGGTCGTGATAACTTGGTATCATAGCCCTAGGTTCATCAGTGTCATCAATATAGGAGCCAATGTCTAGTAGAGTCCTGCGGATCAGGGCGGAGACGTTTGTACTCAATCCTTGGGAGCCTATAGTGACATCTTACGAAAATGGACTTTTCGTGTTTCTCTCTCATGTGTAGTATCCTTGAAAGTTTCTGGAAATATCACTTATTCTTGTTCACTCTTCCACAGATGCTTCATACAAGATCTTCAGCTTCTGGTGGAGGAGAGCCTCCTGCCCCTGCACCTTCGACTCCAGCTAGGGTTGGGGCGGTCTCAAGGGTAGAAGTAGAGGTCGTTCCATGGCAGCAGCACCAGCTAGAGCTGCTAGAGTTGATATAGAGCCCGAGTTTGACTACGAGCTAGAGTTTGCTCCAGGGAAGAAGCATGTGGGCCCGAGGATAGCCTAGGTACCACCAGCTCCAGTTCCAGTTCCAACACTAGTTTTTGTGCCAGCTTCAGCCCCAACTCAGACCTCAGATATTCAGGGTTTGCTTATTCAGCTCTTGGGTATGATTGGAGAAATACCTTCAGAGGTAGCACAGACACCCGCTCAGGGGGCAACCTTGGGTGTTCCGAGTTCAGGAGCGTAGCCTACTACTGCGGCTCCTTGTGCTGAGGTTATTCTGGTCCCATCAGTTGCACATCCTTTTGCTCCTCTCCCAGCTATGAAAGATGAGGAGCAAAAGGCCTTGAGTAGATTTCTAAGATTGGCACCGCTGAGGTTTGCTGGTACACCAGGTCAGAACCTCTATGATTTTGTCACTACTTGTGAGGAGATATTGCACCATTTGGGGTTATTGGAGACTCACGGGGTTTGCTACACTACATATAAACTTGAGGGCCCAGCAATGTTATAGTGGAGGGAACAAGTTGCTTGCAGATCTTCTACATCACCTCCTCTGACCTGTTCTGAGTTCTATGAGGCCATTATGGCCAAGTTCCTGCCTCAGAGTGATCGTGAGCGTTGCAGGAGCAGTTTACTCGGCTTATGCAGGGATCTATAAATGTATCTGAGTATGAGACTCATTTTCATCAGTTAGCACCATTTGGAGCTACGATCATTCCTACTAAGCTGGACAGGGTTCACAAGTTTGTTTGGGGATTGAGGTCAGAGTTTAGAGAGCCAGCTGAGATATTAGTTGTCAGTGGTAGATCATTTCAGGCCATTGTGGATTATGCTCGCACCGTAGAGGATTTGCATCGTTATGACTCTAGGGCCAGAGATAAGAGGCCTCGACATCAGGATGGCTACAGTGGTTCTCATCAGGGGGTAGAGGTTTTGGCCAGTGGGGCCAAGGTTATCAGCCACAGTAGCATCAGGGTCGGTCCAGTCAACTGGTTCAGGCTTCGCTTCAAACTATGGCTGGTACTCAGTTTGAGTAGGGTCGGGGTAGCCATCAGGGCCATAGTGGTCAGTCTTCGAGGGGTGTATCTTCCGGGGCATCAGGCCATGGTGGCCATTCAGGTTCTACTAGTCCATCTCGACACTTCAAGGTGGCAGGACCTTATTATGAGTGTGGGGTTATGGGTCACTATGCAAGAGATTACCCCTAGAGGGTTACAGTTCAGCCAGCTACTCCATCGATCGAGCCATTATGAGAAGTTCAGCTTCCGGCTAGAGGGGGTGGTGGTTATACTAGAGGTGGTGCCCTGCATGGCAGAGAGCAGGTGGTAGGGATGCCGGTCAGGAAGGTGGATATCATCGTCAGTTCTATGTGGTCCCTGGGAGACCGGAGGCAGAGGCCTCAGATGTCGTGATCACAGGTATGATTTCCGTATGTTGTCAGCCAGCTTATGGTTTATTTGACCATATATCCACTTATTTGTATGTATCTGCCTACTTTTTGCCTTGTTTGGGGTTAGCTTGTGAGCCATTAGCTGTTCCTATTTCTGTTTTGACCCCAGTAGGAGATTCTTTAGTACTGGATCAGATTGTGAGATCTTGCATGATATTTGTTGGTGATTTGGAGACTTGGGCTGATTTGATGATACTTGATATGTTAGACTTTGATATGATACTGGGCATGGACTAGTTATCCCCTCACTATGCGGTTTTGGATTGTTATGCCAAGACTGTTACCATAGCCATGCTCGGTGTATCCCCGGTTATGTGGTAGGGTTCTGTTAGCCATGCACCGTCTGGGATCATCTCTTGTCTTTGAGCTAGGAAGTTGATTTCTCGTGGGTGTTTAGCTTATCTAGCATATGTCCGAGATGCTAGTGTTGACCCTTCATCTCCTAAGTCTGTTCCTGTAGTTAGAGACTTCCTAGATGTATTTCCTACCGACCTGCCAGGCTTTCCACCTGAGAGAGATATTGATTTTGCCATTGAGTTAAAGCTGGGAACCAGGCCCATTTCTATTCCTCCTTATTGTATGGCTCCTGCTGAGTTGAGAGAGCTTAAGAAGCAGCTTCAGGACTTGTTAGCTAAGGGGTTCATTAGACGGAGTGTGTCTCCTTGGGGTGCTCCTGTTCTCTTCGTGAAGAAGAAGGATTGGTCCATAGACCTTGATAGCTTTTCCATGGTTCGCCCCATTTCTTTCCTTCGTTGTATGTAGTATTCTTAGTAATTGATGTTATAACCCTTATGGTTATGTGAGGCCTTGTTTGACTCTAGAACATAGTTGGTGGGATATTGGGAATGTCCGCGAGTCCCAACCATCGTTATTATTCATATAGTGCTGGTTATCTGTGTTGTAGAATGATTGGAGCCAGTGCACGGCCGATAGGTTGATTGTGAGCCGTTGAGATACTGTTTGTGATTGAGCATGCCATTATCATGCATATAATGGATTTTCTACTCGATTTTACTACGATTTTGGCTTCGGTCCTACTATTTATGATTTTACAAACCTTGCATGGCCTCGGGGGACCATTTTTGGTAAAATGTGTTTGAAATGGTTTGGTATCCCTTTTATGGATCTTTTTTGGGGTAAGAAATTTTAAAAGAAGAGAGATGTCTCAGTTTTCATATCTTATGTTGGACTCGGGTGGACCGAGGTGGTAGATTGATTCTATTATTTATAAAGAAGTTGTTACAACCCAAAACTTGATTTAGCTTTTAAAATTTGTTTTCTTGAAGACTTATATTCTTCCCGGGAATCACGGATCATAAGACGACCCGTAGTCCTGGACCACGGCCCGTGGTCTGACCCGCGATCTATCTGTGGCAGTGTTGCCTTTCCAGTCTAGGAGTCACTTTACGGCTCATGGTTTTAAACCACGGCCCATCCTGTTGACTAGTAGTCCAAGTTCTAGAGGACCCCCATAAAGGTCCCCAGAAAAGACGAGTCATAGGATGACCCATCCTTTGGGACGATGGTTCGTCGTCTCATCCAACATCCTTGAAGATCAGAGATTCCCAAATCCTTCAAGGCAAACCATGAGTCGACAGGCTGGTCCGTCGTTCGGAAGCATGGACTATAGTATGACTCGTGGAATGCATTTCCAGTAGACCCCCCAGTAAGTGAAAGTGGAAACCACGTATCACGTTGACGGTCCATCCCTTTGGATGACGGACCGTAGATCGGCTCGTGGTCCCTGAAGTTGACTTTTTACAGCTTTTTCCTAATTATTTCTTAGGGCTATTTTAGTCATTACCAACTCTTTTAACTCCTAAGTGAGGTTGTTTTAACCATTTTTAGTAGTGTTTCTACACCTATTAGCCTAAATCCCTTTTCATTACCTCATTCATCTTTCAAAAAGAAAAAGAACTCTCTCAAGCTCAAGGTCCTAAGCTCCAAGTCCAAGTCTCCTAATCTTTTAAATTTCAAGTGGGTTAACTTCAATCAAGGTATTTGGGTATTCAACAATGGGTTCCTTTCACCCTTGTGCCCAAAACCCTAAATTTTTATTTTGATTTCATGAACTTTCAAATTAAGGTTTTTACCCAATTCTTATGGGTGTTGCTATAAATTTCCTTCTCATGATTTTATTATGAAATTATCACTAAATTGCAAGATTTTTCATAGGTTCTTACATATGAACTCCTATTTCAAATGGAAGTCTAACTATGGAAAATTCTACTTGCATAAATTTATTCAAGTAAAGTGGGTATTTGATAGCATATTTTCATGAATTTCAAGAAAAAGCATGCCTAGTTCCTATGTTTTATGAAAGTATATATATTATGAAATTGAACTAGTTTCATGCAAGTTTTCAAGTCATGAACTACTATGCAATGCAAGACACCCGATGTGCCATCAATGCTCATGAATCACTTTCTAAACCAAGATTCGTGAGTAGTATGAAGATCCGGGTTATGAACATGTTTATAAACAAACTTGACATATAGATATGCCACATGTATGTGAGCCGTATGTTATATGTTTTGGGAGTAGTATTTAGCACCGAGCGATGAGGGTTCTAGATAACCCAAGTTCAAAACTACGTTGGCACCGTAGGTTGCCCTCTGTGGCTTATGAAAGGATCCTTATGAACATGGTTCTAACCTTGGCCGATTAGGACAACCTTTTTTAGTGTGGGTGCATGACATTGGACTCCATGTAGCTCATCATGGTTTAATGTCGGTTAAGAGAAACTCCCACATGATTATTTTCAAGCTATGAAGTTATATATGATATCATACTTCAAATATTAACCTTGCTTCATGTTTTATGTCTTATATCTTGATAATTATCTTATGTTATTTCTTTATGAATAAGTTCACCTTAAGCATGTGTCTCCTATCAGGCTCGTGGCAAGACGAAGCCTGATATCCAGTCAGTATTTGAGAGTCCTCATGGTTTGAGGGACGGTTTCCATTCTAGTTATGTTGTCTATCTTTTCTTCAGATTATTGAGTCAATTGGGGTCTTGTCCCATCGACTCTATATGTTGGTTTAGAGGGTTTTGAGATATAGACAGTGTTCGAGTCTCGTCTTTGGATTGTACTTACCATTTGACTTGACTATATTTATATGCTTATGTTTCCAAATTCTATTATTATGCTTCAACTATGTTAAGTTGATATACCTGAGTTATGTTATGACCAAGGGTTAGCTCGGGGTATTCGTGGTCCGAGATTTCGTGTTACTCCCAGGGGGTAGCCTCAGGGTGTGACAAACTTGGTATCAAAGTCTTGTTTGGGCATAAGTGCATGCTTTGGGTGTGGACAGGTTTGACACGTGATTAGAGACTGCCCTTCAACTAAGAAGGGGCAGGTAGTAGGGCTCAATCTTCTCCAGTAGCCCTAGGAGGTCGACCAGCCCAGTAAGGCACAACTTCTAGTGGTCAGCACCAGAACCACCTTTATGCTATGTCCTATCACCAGGACAAGGAGAGCTCGCCTGATGTTGTCACTGGTATGTTGAAAGTCTTCTCTCTAGATGTGTATGCTTTGTTGGACCCCAGAGCCTCCCTATCTTTTGTGACCCCTTATGTAGCATGGAAATTCGAAATTTCTCCTGAATTGCTTTTAGAACCCTTTTGTGTGTCTACTCCTGTTGGTGAGTCAGTCCTAGCCAAAAGAATCTACCGAAATTACCCTATCTCAGTGCTTCACAGAGTCATTTTAGCGGATTTAGTAGAGTTGGAGATGACTGATTTTGATGTTATTCTTGGTATGGAATGGTTGTATGCCTGTTATGCTTTGGTTGATTGTCGTACTTGGATTGTCAGTTTCAAGTTTCCAAATGAACCTATCTTAGAATGGAAAGGTAGTCCCCCATCCTCGAAAGGTCATTTCATATCTTATCTTAAGGTTAGGAATATGATTTTTAAGGTTTATATTTATCATATAGTTTGGGTTATGGACACGGAGTCCAGAACCCTATCCCTTCAGTCTGTTACTGTTGTGAATGAGTTCCCAGAAGTGTTTCCCGAGGATTTTCCTGGAGTCCCTCTCGAGTGGGAGATTTTAATCCTATCTCTATTCCTCCTTATAGAATGGCTTCCATAGAACTTAAAGAGTTAAAGGATCAGTTGAAGGATCTTCTTGATAGAGGTTTCATCAGGCCTAGCATTTCTCCATGGGGTACCCCAGTATTGTTTGTTTGGAAAAAGGATGGTTCCCTTAGGATGTGTATTGACTACCGTCAATTAAACAAGGTCACAATTAATAATAAATTTCCCATTCCTAGGATTGCTGACTTGTTCTATCAGCTTCAGGGTGGTAGGTCCTGATATTTCTATCTCAGTCCAAGGAGCTGACTGTCCGTGGCTGTATATGAGGCATAAAACTCTCTTACAATCTAAGGTCAATAGTTGCTCGGGGGCTCAGCCATAACCCATCGATCGTTCTTAGTATTCTGAATGGTTTCACTTGGGAGAGTACCCTTTTGATGTAGATTTATGCTAGTGGACATCTGGTGCATTTGCATCTCGAGCTGCTTTATGGAAACAAAATTGGAATCCACTCTCTAACTGATATTTGAAAGGTCATCTTTTATCTCTTTCATGCTTGAATCCATAGAATCCACCTTTTGAAATACTTTGTTAAGAAATTCCCTCATGGTAGGTTGTTCAGGTCTATCTTCATGATTTTTGGGAGGGACATAAAGACCACTTCTATCATTCTTGCATCCATCCTTTTTATGCCAGTCACCATCCTTGTCTCTAGCTCTGCTCCTACCTCTGTAGCCAGACCGATTGTAGTAGTCATCTCTATCTTTGTTCCGAACTTGATTTCCTTTGCTAGAGGCTCTAAAACTCACCCCTTGAAGATTCAGATAACTAACCTCCTCATCAAAAGAGTAATCATCCAGCCTTGGTGCTTTCCCTTGTGAGCCAATGGATTTCACCTTCTCTACTTTCTCATTTAGGAATTTCATTGCAAGCAACCCAACACTTGTGTTCATATCAGCAATTTCCTATTTGAGGTCTTGAAATCCACGGACCTTGAAATCCACGGACCTACAAACTGCATATGTACCTGTTGGAGACTCTAACTCTCTAGTATGCCATGCTCTGTTTGTCTTGGAAACATGATCAAGCATCTCCAAAGCTTCATCATTCGAGTTCTCCATGAATGCCCCACTAGTTACAGTGTCAGCTACTGCTTTTGTGTTGACATTCAATGCTTTGTAGAAATTTCCATCAGATGCCTTGAAGGGATTCCGTGTCTCGAAACTTGTTTCAACTTCTTCTTGAACCTCAACCAAGCCTCATATAATGCCTCTGCATGTAGCAGCTTGAAATTGTAGACCTCCTGCTTCAATTGCAACATCCTTGATGGAAGAAAGAATCGCTCCAAAAACTGAGTCTTCAACTCGTGCCATGTGTATATGGAATTATCGGGCAATTTTGAGAGCCACATAGTTGCCTCATCGGTCAATGAGAATGGAAACAACCTCAGTCTAATAGCATCTTACCCCACTCCTGGTACACTATATGCTTTGCAAATCTGAGTAAAATTCTTCACATGAAGATTTGCCTCTTCTGTAGGTTTTCCAGCATACAGTCCCTTCAGGTTCATCAACTGGATCATGGTACTGGTGATGTCAAACTTCGTTCCCTCAGTTAGTGGTGGCAACATTTTGGGTCCAGTAATGCCTAATTCCTCTGCCTCATCATCATCATCATAATAATAGTAGCGAGGGGCTTGCCTGGGCTGTTGTATCTGTCGGCCCCTATTCTAAGGGAAATTACATCTAGTTGCTGCCTCATCTCGGACAGCTTGTTGTCGTGCTTGACTTACCTGCTCAGCTACCACTTTTTGAGCTGCAAGGTCAGCTATAATTTGGCATCGTCAATAACAAGGGCTACTTCCCCTGCCTTTTTCCTCTGCTCAGATTCTTTTTTCCTCTTTTCGGCTTCATCCAACAACCGAGCTGTGATCTGCTCCTGTGTCTCATGCTCTCCATATTTAGCCATGTTTTTAAGGTTTTGGAGTTCTCAGGATCGTATGGGATCAAGAGATTGCCTTGACTCCTTGTACTGGGCATACACAAGTGTGCAACCTGTAGAACAAAACAAAAACAATGGAAAAAGTAAAATCAGGAAATAAGGACTAACAGTGAAATAAACACAATCTCTATGTATCCTAAACTGTATTCTCCGGCAATGGCACCAAAATTTAATACGCCCAAATTACACCTCCTTTAAGAATCGTAAGCGGTCGCTGATCAAATATAGAAAGCAACAAAGGTTGGGATCGATCCCACAAGGAATATGGTAGGACTATGGTTGATATGTACTTACTTGCGCTATTAGCCATTTATTTCCCTACGAAGGGGGTTTTTAATGTAACAAGTAGAATTTAAACAAGTAACATGTGACAGTTTTAAGAGTTCTAATCAGTGGGAGAGATGACTAAGGTAGTGTTCCCCATGAGATCATAACTTAGTAAGGCGTTGTACTTAGTTAACTAGTTTGGTGCTTAGCATGTAGAATCGGTAAGTTAGGTTCACCTAAATCCTTGGTCCGACAGATAGATGAATTTCACCATACACCTTGGTCCAGCCGTGGGCATGTGATTTACTAACCCTTACCCTGGATCCTAGATTAGATATTCTCAGAAATGGTCAAGCTATTAGATGAGGGTTGGTAGCCTTAAATCTCCGTTGTTAAACAACCCTTTTCCCATCTGTTACCTTCTTGTTCCGGTAAGTAAGGATAAGGCGAGTTCTAAGATTGTGCACTATTAAAAAGCAATCAAACAGAAGGAAAGAACAATACATGCATAAACACCGCCCTAGCGTAACCAGGTACTTTGCCTACTTCGTTAATCCTTCATGGTTCCCACAACCCTAGTGGTGGATTTAGCTACTCATATTCATAATTAAACAATCAAGAGTTATTAGTGTGTTCCTGATCATATACTTATGGTAAAAGATAATGAAATCCGGAATCTTGAATGGATGAAGGTGGAAGCAAGTACAATGAACTATGACTGTATTCAACTCTCAAAACCAAGAACAAACTCAAATCACAATATTTCGAATATGTTTTTTTTTTCAAAGTAATGAGCCTAAGCTGTAAAATAAAACCTAGGAAAGGTATTTATAGACAATAAAAATTCTATCCTAATTAAAAAAGGAAACTGGAATCGGCAGCTTCCACGAACATAGTCTTTGATCCGTGGAAGTTTCTATGGGTCATCAACAACACACGTGAAACTCAGATAATTTATCCTCCTCCAGGTTCTTTTCCACGAGAGAAGTCTATGACTCGTGACTTGAATCACGGCTCATGGAATTGAGTCATAGATCTCAGACAATTTTCTCCTTCCCTGAATCACAGCTTCCACGACTCGTATTGTTTGATATGGGATCTATATGTCCTTACATATATTTGCTTACAATGCTTCTCATATGGACTTACTATGTGGGATTGTGATATTTCTGCATATAGTTACCCTGTAGAGAAATTATATTAGTAGTGGAACGACTATGTTGGTTTTTGGGTAGTAGCTATCTTGGGGTGCAAAGCGCGGTAGGCCATGTCATTAAAATTAGTGGGTTTCTGCGGTGACTCTAGGTTTGATTTTTTGGTTATCTTAGAACTTGGCTATCTCGGGTTGTTGGGATGTCTTGCTTTGTTCGTGGTGATAGTTCTGACGTTCTTCCCATGGGCTAGTTTCTGCGGTTGATGATTGTTCAGGTTGGGATGGTGTTTTTTAATGATAGAGTTTGAGGTTAGGTTATCTCCTGTTGAGAACCGGGTTCGTGGGCATTCCAAGGACTACCTTAGGACTCGTTGCACCCTCTATAAGTTCCCAACTATGTCTTTTGATTTGACCAATACCCTAATAGAAGTTGCAGATTTAATGAGAAGTCTGTTCAGATCCTATTCGAGTTCCAGTTACTATAGTATTCTTAGGTCGCATATGAGGCTACTCGAGGAGTAGATAGGAAATCGATTAGGATTTGATTTTAGTTTTAGAATTTGCGGGTTAGCGGGCTATTTCAAGAGGGTTGTAGAAGCTCCCTCTGTTTGCAGCACCTTTGACTAGATTGATTCAGAAGACCATTCCCTTCTAGTGTTTCAGCAAGATAGAAATTGGTTTTTTAAGGGTTGGAGACTTGTGGATTCCGGCATTGGTTCATACTCCTTTCCGTGAAGGGCCAAAACTTATTAGTTAGAGAGATACTTTTGAGCTAGTGGAGTGTGTACTGGTCTAGCAGGGCAGATTTTTAGATTTGGTTTGTGTATCGGGAGTTGGGTACCATGGTGAAATTTCTAGCTATTAGAATTGGTGGTTGGCTATAGGATTATTAGCATACTCGCTATATTTCTTACATGGTTATGGCATCCTTGGGGTATGCTGGGATAGGTTGACCTAGCCTAGTCACTTTTTGCCAAATTCAACGTTGTGTGGTTTAGAGAGTTTGGTTCATAATCTGCGTTCGAGAGATTGTTCTTAAACATGGGACTGCCTGACTACATCATTTCAAATACCAGTATTTCCTTTGCAGTTAGGGTTCCTGATGGTTGTTTCAGATGAGTTTGGGTTAACCGAGTGATCTTAGAGTAGTTTTCCACTTGTAGACCAATGGTCAGTCAGAGCAAACTACTTTGGTTCTGGGGGGTGTGTTATGGGCAGGTGTATGCATTTTAGAGGTTAGTAGGACTAGTGTTATGCATTTTAGAGGTTAGTAGGACTAGTGTTTAGTTTTTGTTGAGCCGAGTTTTCAAATTTTTTTGTTGGAGGTAGTTCATAGTAGGAGTCACAGCCTTACGATGGTTTAGTTGATATTTTCTAGTATAGCTCGGGTGTTTGACATGTGCTTGACTTTATAGTTTTAGTGTAGATAATTCAGGATTGACGAAAGGGTCATCGGACCCAACACTCATGGGTTAGAATATTTGAGAAAGTGGGTTTTGTGTCTTGAGTTTTCATGGTTATTGTTTCCGTGTGATGATTGCCTTGGTTTTCATGGTTCTTGTCTCTTGTTGGTTTCTTTTGAATGTTTTCTTTTGGGTTCGGTTTAGTTAATTGACCGATTAGCTTTTTTACTTAGAGTTTGTTATTTTTACTATTTGGCTGGTAATGGTTTAAGGGTATAGTATGTTTTCCCTTGTTATATCTCCATTGGCCATTGTCTGATCGAGGAGAATTCTCGAGAATCCTATCTTACCTTACAGACCTATTATCTTTTCATTTCTGAGCCTCTGGGTACTTCCAGTTTCTTAACTTTCCAAGATGAAAGTTCTTTTAGTAGTGGATGTTATAATGACCCTCTGGGTCATTTCTCTATTTTCATGCATTTTCTGTGTTTCGAGCTTTCCTGCAGCGGCTACAGATCCTTTATGACTTGCTGGGACTGACAGTTTGGTTCCCAAGCCTTTCGTTAGGTTTTTATGACCATTTCCCTATTTTAGAACTTGAACTTAAGAAATTGTTGAATTCGGTCAACTTTTTTATAAACGTGCTCATAATTGAATTCTGATAGTTCCATTAACTCCGGAAAGGGGACTTTGGTCTAGTTGGACCCTTGGCTGGGGTCTTGGATCTTTTGGTTTGTTTTTATCTCCTTTTCTGTGTTTTCTAGCCAGTTGGGCCTGAAGGGTTGACATTGGTCAACATTCAGAAAAGACAGCCTCAAATTGAAATTATGTCAGTGTTGTTAGCTTCTGAATGTAGACTATAGGATAGAGGGACCTTTGGTTTGGGTCCCGAGGATTCTGGACTTGTTTTAGGCCATGGTGTTCCATTTTCAAAAAGTTGGCCTAAAGTTGGTTTTTTGGGCGTGGGCCCACTTTTAATTAAATTGACCTCTATTGGGATTTTTCATTGATTCCATTGATTCTGGAATGCCATTGTTAGTCGAATATCTTAGCTCATTTTTCTTCCCGGTACCCTTGATGCATTCCTAGAGGTCCGTTCGATGAAAATCTGCCTAAGTTGGTATGGGCCTGTGTTGCTGCTGGTATGGCGCCAGGCCGTCGCCTGGGTCGCGCCTGTGCCTACTCCTGGGCATCGCGCTATTATGCCAGCTATGCCTCATCTACTAGCACGCACGCATGTGCCAGCCTTCCTGGGCGCCAACGCACCTGCAACGCCTGGCCGCTGTGGCACCAGTACTCCTGCGCCTCGCCTGGCTACACCTGAGCCTGGGCGTGGCAGCCTATATAGCTGGCCACCCTCTAATTTTCAGCTCTTTTCTCCTTCTTCTCTAAATGTTTTCTCCAATATATTTAGCTCCAAAACCCTCCATATTTCACCTGGTCATTCCTTAACCGTGGAGGATTATATATTTTTGTTCCCTGCTCATTCTAGACTTCTTAAGTCAGTAAGTTTTTTCGTTAAATTTCGGTTATTTCCATTAATTTTCCTCTTTGATTTGTCTAGTTTGTGGGTTGTTTTGAGCCCTTATCATTTGCCAAATCCGCTTAAATTTTGAGCATGATCTCTCGAGAATATGGAGAACATTATGGTGTTTAATGTTTTCAGTTCGGGTTGTGGGGCCCAAAGGCCTGCTTTTGACCCAAATATTGACATGGCTTAATTATTAGCATTATGGGTACCATTAGCTTTGTATTGACATGTAGAGTATTGTTATGATAGTGTGGCTGCTTGCGGATGCTTTTCTGGGGAGATAGGCTCCAGTCGTGTTGATTGTGCTCGACTTTCCTATAGGTTATGGTTTACTTATTTCTAGACTTTTCTCTTGTAAGGTGTAAGTATAATGACTTGCTAATGGTTCGTAGGATCTTGTGGTTTGGATACAATTCTGAATAGGCATATTAATACTTCTAGGTGATTTAGGGGTCTTAGAATAGATTCTGGCTATCAATCCTTAGTATAAGATGTAGCTCTTTCTGTAAGACTTGGCGTAGGCGGTGTGGTATCCTTGGGGTTAGGGTTAAATGCCTTAGCTTAGTTTAAGCTTCTTATGGTGGGTTTTATTAGTTTAGGGAGCCTTAGCATAGAATTAGAAGATGCTTCGTGATAGAGTAGTTGTTACCATTGTTTCAATATATATTATTCTTGATCATGTGGCATTCTTATTTATCTAATTCTTGTGGGCCCGAGGTTATTGAAGTTGGATTGGCAGGAGCCTAGGTAAGTGTGGTTGCACTTTGCATGAATTTAGTTTTGTCGTGTGATTTATGCTTAGTTCCTGTTAGTTGTTTACCTTAGGCGGGTCCCTTGGGGGTTTGAAGTTAGTGCAGCGGTTCCCTTTAGTATTTGTACTAGAATAGGCGGCCTCAACACTCGTTGCGGTATAGTTTATGGTAAAGTAATTTCTTACTTGGCATTCTAGTTGTTCTTATCGTGTTATCTTCCTGTGTTTGGTTATTATATGTGGATTTGTAGGCCTGAGGCCATGGTTTTGAGCTAGCTATATCCCATGTTAGTGTGATATTGATATGAAGGGTGAAACGCCCTATCTTGTTGTATTTGTGTGCATCTACATGTATTCATTGATACATTTGAACTGATTTATTTGTTTAATCCCTTTTTGCATATGTTTGGGTTGCGGTATGATTTGACAAGAATTGAATGGATCAGTGGTTTAATAAGGGAACTATTCTTTTCAATTAATGGTTTTTAAACATAGGAAAGGTTTCACTGGTTTAAGAAATTTGATAACTTTTAAACCCAAAGTACTTCCTTTCCAAATGATTGGAGATCCAGGGGGAGCATCTTACTATTAACACTGCCTTTGTTAATAAAAAGGGAAAACACCTTCTTTTACTATAAAACTGGTGTTACTGGAGGGGAATACATCATCTCCTCACTAGTTTCTGAGTTAGGAAAATACTAAACTTTTCATGCGTGTGGTCTGAAAGATGAACCTTACTTTTCTTTGATCCGTTGGTTGGTATTTGATAAGCTCCGGCGACCCCTTTTGCGTATATTAGGGGTATTTACTTGTGGTATTCATTTATATTGATAAGGCCCGGTGGCCCATGAGAATACTCTGGGTTTTTCTCTGATTATACTTGGATTATGTTTCACGGTTGGTATTGTTAAGCTCTGGTGGCCTACGAAGACATTCCAGGTATTGTGGTACAGTATTGGTTGGTAAGCTTTGGTGGCCCGTGAGGTGACAAAGGGTTTCACTCATTATTACATTGGCCACATTTCATTGCATTAATTTCACATTGCATATTATGGTATTCCATTGCACATCTTTACTATCGAACTGTGTGTATAGTAGGATTTCTTTATTGTGTGCACCTTCCGGACCCGCGGATTTCTGATTTTGTTGTAATTTGATAATTTCTTTATGCCTTAAGTGTTGTTACGGTTTTTCTCCTTATTATCTAGGTTTGACCCTGTTTTTTCCTTCTGACCCTTATTTCTTACCCTTGGGCTATATTCATTTTTTATTATGCTTATATCTTATTTGAGCTGAGTCGGTCGATGATGCCTACTAGGTACCACGTATTTTAATATTCATACTAGACTTCTGCATCTCTTTAGTGATGCAGATCCTAGGACAAGTTATCATTGTTGATTGCTTTCCTCATACAGAGTTGATGACTAGATACATTGGGTGAGCTCTTGGATAACGGAGTGGATCCACCTCCCTCTACTTTTGGACCAGTCTCCTATTGTACCTTTAAAGATTGTCTGTATTTTATTATATCTGTCTAGAACATCTAAGTTGTAGTAGCACTTATATAGACTAATACCAGGTCTTTGGGAATTCTTGTGTATTTTATTCTCTTCCCTCCCTTTTACTTATGCTTGTTTACCTTATCTTCCGCTATTTATTGATATTTCTTCTGCTTTTGGAATCTTTCTTGTGTTAGCCTGTTACTTGCAGTACTGGGATAAGGGTTGGCTTACCTACTTGTGGGGTATAGTAGGTGACATCACAACTTTGGTTTTCATGTCCTGACAAAGAACCTCACAATCGCGTAGAACAAAGGGAGATGGGTCCACAGACTCTTCATCGCGATTTCTTGAAGGGACCCTCGCGATCGCGATGATCAACGAGGCAAACCACCACAATCGCGATTGCTTCCCTCATGGTCGCGATTAAGGCCTAAGGGCTGCACCTGTAGCAGCAACCAACAGAAACTCTGAAGGGAAAAAGTCTTTGAATGAGCCCACAGGAGTAATTCGGGACCCCATGTATGCAAACGAACTATGCTACTGCACTAGCAATGACATTTCAGACTCGACAAAATTGATGAAAATCCCAACGGAGGTCGATTTAAGGAAAAGTTGGCCCCACACCTAAAATCAACCTTAAACTAAATGAAACTCAACACCCTAAAATGAGTCTGAAAGCCTCGGAACCTGAACCAAAGGTCCCTCTTGCCTAAAGTCGACATTATGGAGCTAACAACACTGACAAAAATTACAAGCGAGGCCGTCTTCTCTGAATGTTGACCAAAGTCAACCTTTCAAGCTCAACTGGCCTGAAAATATAAAACGAGGGAGAATTTCAAACTGAAAGCTCTCGGATCTAGACCAAAGGTCCAAGTAGACCAAAATCCACGCTCCAGAGCTAACAGAACTGTCAGAATTTGATTCCAAGCATGATTGCTAAAAATGTTGACTTCATTTCCTAAGTTAAAGTTATAAATAGGAAAACGTCCATAGAGAACAAATGAATGGCCCGGGAACTAAACTACCAGTCTAAACAAGCCATAAATGACTTGAGGCCACTACAAGCAAGCCTTAGCATTACAAAGAAGGCAAAAATGCATTAATGACCGGAAGGGTCATTACGTCATCCACTACTAAAAAGGACTTTCGTACTCGAAAGTCAAGAAAAGGAAACACCAGAGACTCAAACGAAGGTGGATACTAATCCCTCACCACTCCATTGGTCTCCTTGATAGCCTTCTAGACCAGATGGCACCCAAAAGAGATAACTCAAAGGAAAACAACCAAACCATAACTCCTTACTAGCTAAGCTAGACACCAACCTTTAACTCCAAAACTACAAAGGTCTATGAACCAAACCGAACCTAATGAAACTCAACAGGAGAGTAATGACACAACACTAAAACTAAGAGAACCAAGGTGATAACACACTGATGTGCCACCATTCTACGACACTTTCGACGCCTCTAAACTAAGAACAATCGTACGTTTTCAAGCAACCGTCGTCGTTTTTGATGGTTTTATGTTATATTTGTAGGAAATAGAGACAAACGTAGAAAAGGAAGGAAATATGATCAAAAGCGCGCCACTGCTTAAGAGTGACGGCCACCATGACGGGCCGTCACACATGTGACGGTCCGTCACCCAGACCTTCAACCTGAGGCAGCTCACTGCCTAGCCACGATGGCCACAGTGACGGTCCATCAAGCTTGTGACGGTCCGTCACCCTGGCCGTCAAGTTGAGACAGAACGCGATGCGGAATCCAAACGTTTTTGGGTTTACTTCCTGGACTTCTATAAATACCCTATGTTAGGTTTATTTTATTCATTCACTTACCAATATATTACCCAATATTTTTAGGAGAGTTTAGAGAGAGAAATTGAGAGCAACAACACGTTTTCTACTTCTTGAATTCGTGTTCTTGATTGTTCTTGGGATCTTGGTTTCTTGTTCTTGGATAATTGAAGATTGTTTTCATTATATTGTAAGAATCTTTTCTCTCTATTAGGAATATGACTTTCTTCTCTTCTTCTTCTTCTTCTAGCATGATTAACTAAACTCCCACAACTAGGGTTGTGGGAGCCATTGCAAAAGTAGCAAGATAGATTCCGGGTAGCGACGGGTTCAATATATATGTTGTCACGTTGTTAATCATACATTATTTAATGTTTTCTAGTGGTTGCAAACATTAGAACATGCCTTGGTTGAATTTGCTTGAGTAAAGAGATTAAAACCGGGAAACTTGATTAACGACGAGGATTTGAGACTACCAACTCTCGTCTTATGATTAATGCTATAACTAGATTAATCTATTTGATGATTAGGATTGAAATATAACAGCATACCTTTTCAAGTTCGAGAGAATTGAAAAGTAAATTCATCTATTTGGTTGTGAAACGTTTAGAAGATACCATTAATTTAATCACATCGTGACACGCATATAGAAAGAACCCGATTAAGCCTAGAATCGACATTGTTACCAACGCCATGGTAAACACTTCCCTAGTTCATTCTCCTATTGATTATTCCTCATACATTATTGTTTGTCTTTGTTTACGATTTGTTCACACAACCCCCCCCCCTTATTTACCATAAACTATTGACCATTATTCATCTACTTCACTAAAGACTTAACTTTCACCTTATTCCCTGTGGGATTCGACCCCAACCTCTGTTGGGTTCTATATTTTACAAACGACCGCTTACGCTTCTTAATTGGAGGTGTAGTTTGGGCGTTATCAAAAAGTGGCACCGTTGCCGGGGAATACGGTTGTCTATTAAGTCCGGTGTGTTTATTTGACTCTTAGTCATACTTTTATGCTTTTACGTTTATTTGTTGTTTTTTTTTGACAGGGTACAAAGTTGTGCATGCCAAGTACTCGGCGCTCGAGTGAATCAACATTACCTTACGACCCCGAGCATGCTAGAACTTTAAGGCAGAATATGGCCGCACAACTAGAGGCAGCAAGGATCGCGGCAGAACTGCAGGCCCAACAAAATCTGAATGCTGGTGGTCTGCAGGACGATGTTATGCTTAATGATGAGGATATCGACTTGGATGGAGTTGGCACTACGGGCGCCATTGCTCTTCCACCGCTAGCACCCGGAGCAAAGTTCAACATCACTAGCACGATGATCCAGCTTTTGAACTTGAGAGGAGTGTTCCGTGGTGCCGCTGGTGATGATCCAAACCAGCACTTGATGAATTTTGTGGGCATCTGCAAGTCATTCGAGTTGCCTGGAGTGAGTCAGAAAGCAATCAGGCTCAGGTTGTTTCCGTTGTCTCTGTATGATGAGGCAGCATTATGGTTGACAGAGCTGACCCCCGACTCTATCATAACTTGGGGAGAGTTGAAAGGAGCGTTCCTAGAAAGGTTCTTTCCTCCCTCTAGGATGATACAATTGAGGGATGAAATCAGTAATTTCAGACAACAACCTCACGAAGCTTTGCATGAGACTTGGTTGCGGTTCAAGAAGAAGCTGACACAATGCCCGAACCATCAATTGACCGACAACTTCTTGATGCAAACGTTCTACAGGGCACTGAATTCGACTACCAAGCCGACGTTAGACAACGCAGCAGGTGGTGCATTCATGGGTCTCACTTTTGTAGAGGCCACAACTACTTTGGACAGGCTCACCAAAACCAACAGGGCCTGGCATACCCGGGATACAGAGGTAGTAGCTAGCACTTATGCAGTTGGTATGTCAGCTGAGCAGCGCAAAAAAGAGGAGGAGCGCGACCAAGACATGGCGCATCTGAAAACGCAGTTGGATCTACTGACAAAGCACTTGTATTCAGGAGGTATGGAGAAGGTAAAAGTTGTGGGTTCCCAAGGTAGAGCAGCAGAGTTGGAAACTGATGAGGAGGCTAATTACTTGGGGGTTTCCAGGCCAATGGCCAAGGAAACCAAGGTCGGACCTATCAGAAGGACAACTACTATGAGAAAGCTGGTTACAAAGATCGCGAGCAAGGAAACTGGAGGAATAACACTGATAGAGGTGGGTTGTATGTACCACCTGGTAATCGGGATAAAGCTAGCAACGAGGCAGGGACTTCCAAGCTAGAGAACATGATGGCGAAGATGTTGCTGAAGGTGGAATCGACTGACTCTGGGGTAAAGGAGATAAGGACTGAATTATCATCCATGAGTCAAATAGTGGAGGCGCATTCAACCTCGATCAAGCAATTAGAGCAGCAAGTGGGACAAATCTCGGCATCTCTAAACCCAAGGAAGACAGGTACCTTGCCGAGCGACACTATTCAAAACCCGAGGAACGACGCGAGCTATATGGCGATCACTACAAGAAGTGGTAAAATATTACCGGAATCACATCCGGTAATTTAGACTCAAGTTGAGTGTGATGGCGCCAACGACAAAGAGGTTGAGGAGGCTACTCAAAAAACCGCGGACAAAAGAAAGGAAGCTGAAAAGCTTCCAACTATGATGCCTCGACCACCACCTCCTTTCCCGCAATGATTAAAGAAGAAAGCGGATGATAGTAAGTTCCTGAACTTCATGACCTTGCTCAAGCAGATATCAATAAACATCCCACTGGTTGAAGGGCTTGAACAAATGCCCGGATATGCTAAGTTCATGAAAGACTTGATTACCAAGAGGAGGTCGGTAATTTTCAAACCAGAAGATAACCTCCATCATTGCAGTGCTATTTCCTCTAGATCGTTAGCGGACAAGAAGGAAGATCCAGGTGCTTTTACTGTTCCCTGTACTATTGGGAAGCTCAACTTCGGTAAAGCCTTATGTGATCTTGGAGCTAGCATAAACTTGATGCCGCTAGCAATCTATAAACAATTGGGTTTGGGAGCGCCCAAACCAACGTCCATGAGAGTGGTGATGACCGACCGTTCAGTAAAGCGACCGGTGGGAATATTGTCCGATGTGCTAGTAAAGGTCGGTAAGCTTATATTCCCAGCTGACTTTGTGATCTTGGATTGCGAAGTGGATTTTGAAGTTCTCATAATCTTGGGACGACCATTGCTAGCCACGGCAAGAGTATTGGTTGACATGGAAAGAAATGAACTGACCTTCAGGCTAAACAATGAAGTTGTCAAGTTCGATGTGTCCAAATTGATAAAGCAACCAAGTGACATGAGGGTGGTCGCGGTCGTAAATGTTATTGAGGAAGCTCCTGCAGATGTGCATCTTGAGGAGAAGGGTTTGGTCGAGACTCTAGCTGTTGTGAGAAGGATGCTGCGAGAAGAGAAACCTGTAGAGGAAGGCGGTGAAAATAGATCAAAGAAACGAAAACACCGCAAAAGAACCTGCAAAGAAAGAGTGAAGAAGTTGTCGCGACTAGCTATGGAGCCAATAAAAGAGGAAGCTGGAACGCAACAGAATGGTGTGGCGTGCACCTATTCCATCGATTTCTCCTGCTTTGGAGACCCTGGCGGTCTCCAACATCATGTCAAAATTTGAGTCCTACGGACTTCACAGGTATTCCTTTCTCTCCTAGTTTTAGCCTTCACATGTATGCATTGGGGACAATGCATGAGTCTAAGTTGAGGGTGTTGGGAAACCTGTGAGTTACCACCGAGGGTTTTTGTTGCCGAGTTTTTTTCCCTCCGGTGTGCTATCTAGTAGAACCGGCATGTTTAGGTTGTCATTTTAATTTTAGTTGTTGTCTGGTGTCTATAGCAAAAGCATGGCGTTTTCTTTGGAAAAATGTACTAAAAGGAGCCCCCTCTGAAAAATTTTGTAGTCATGTTTGAAACGATTGACTGTCTGGATCCTTGAATGTCATTGTATGGTTATGATTGGAATAAGTACGCTTAAGCCGAGCGATTGTTTTAATAGTTGGTAGTGGTATAGTTTCTTGGTGCCAAGTGTGTATGAGCGTATTGTTATAAAATTCTTACTCTGTGCATGCATCTAGAACTTGCCCGGTCTATTTTGTTAAGTTTGAAGTTGGTTGCTTAGGAAAGGATCACAGGCCCTTTTTGTGTGCAGTCAACTTAGCCTATAAGACCGTCCAAATGTAAATAATCCCTTTTGATCCCTGTTTGAGCCTTAGTTGACCCTAATCTTTCAGTAACCTGTCACTGTTCCTGTTTAACTTTGAATCCCTGTTTTGGCCCTGGTCGTTCCTTTGACATCGTGCACCTCAACTCAGGCAATCAGCATAAGTTGAGGGTGGCTACTATAGAGGTAAATGATAAGAAAAAGAGGATGGATAAGATTGATTGTGAATAGAATAAAAATCCGGGTGTGGGTCTAAGAAAAGAAAGAAAAAAAATAGAGATGAAAAAGATCGAAAAAGAAATAAAAAAAAAATTGTCAAAAGAAAGAGGCCGCACCTGTAGCTAGAAAGAAGGAAATAAAAAGGTGAATAAGGATGGACAAAGTAAAGTTATGTGGTAATAAGATGTCAATGGTTCCAAGGAGGGATTAGTCACTAACCCCTAAATGTATCCTACCTGCACCTGAAGCCTCATTACAAGCCAAAACAAGTCATGTAGTGATCCTTAGCGGCTTTCTGAAGAACTGAAATAGAATAGTAAGGGCAAGTTTATGGCATCGCATGTGCATTTTTTGAAATCGTTTGTGAGTGCGAGCGTCTTACCTAGTCCTAAATTATGTGTATGGGACTTCTTTGTGGTGAGGGCACCAAGATTTCTGTATTTTTTATTGACTGTTAGGATAGCTGTGCGTGTGTATGCATAATGTTTGATCATATCGGAATGACATGTTCGGATCCTTGCAAGTTAATGTTTCATACATTTGTGTGCTACTAGGGATCTTGATTTGAAATTGAATAAGCATTGAATGACCATGAGTTGCTAGAGACACGAGTTGTTTTCTTAGTTGAGTCGTTTTATTGTTTTTTGAGGGTGTTGATGTGCCGCCATTCTACGGCACTTTCGACGCCTCTAAACTAAGAACAATCGTACGTTTTCAAGCAACCATCGTCTTTTTTGATGGTTTTATGTTATATTTGTAGGAAATGGAGACAAACGTAGAAAAGGAAGGAAATACGATCAAAAGCGCCACTGCTTAAGAGTGACGGCCACTATGACGGGCCGTCACACATGTGACGGTCCATCACCCAGACCGTCAACCTGAGGCAGCTCACTGCCTAGCCACGACGACCACAGTGACGGTCCGTCAAGCTTGTGATGGTCTGTCACCCAGGCCATCAAGTTGAGACAGAACGCGATGCGAAATCTGAACGTTTTTGGGTTTACTTCCTGGACTTCTATAAATACCCTATGTTAAGTTTATTTTATTCATTCACTTACCAATACATTACCCAATAGTTTTAGGAGAGTTTAGAGAGAGAAATTGAGAGCAACAACACGTTTTCTACTTCTTGAATTCGTGTTCTTGATTGTTCTTGGGATCTTGGTTTCTTGTTCTTGGGATCTTGAAGATTGTTTTCATTATATTGTAAGAATCTTTTCTCTTTATTATGAATATGCCTTTTTTCTCTTCTTCTTCTAGTATGATTAACTAAACTCCCACGACTAGGGTTGTGGGAGCCATGGCAAAAGTAGCAAGATAGATTCCGGGTAGCAACGGGTTCAATATATATGTTGTCACGTTGTTAATCATACATTATTTAACGTTTTCTAGTGGTTGCAAACATTAGAACATGCCTTGGTTGAATTTGCTTGAGTAAAGAGATTAAAACCGAGAAACTTGATTAACGACGAGTATTCGAGACTACCAACTCTCGTCTTATGATTAATGATGTTACTAGATTAATCTACTTGATGATTAGGATTGAAATATAAAATCATACCTTTTCAAGTTCGAGAGAATTGAAAAGTAAATTCGTCTATTTGGTTGATAAACGTTTAGATGATACCATTAATTCAATCACATCGTGACACGCATATAGAAAGAACCCGGTTAAGCCTAGAATCGACATTGTTACCAACGCCATGGTAAACACTTCCCTAGTTCATTCTCCTATTGATTATTCCTCATACATTATTGTTTGTCTTTGTTTACGATTTGTTAACACAAACCCCCCCCCCTTATTTACCGGAAACTATTGACCATTAGTCATCTACTTCACGAAAGACTTAACTTTCACCTTATTCCCTGTGGGATTCGACCCCAACCTCTGTTGGGTTCTATATTTGACAAACGACCGCTTACGCTTCTTAATTGGAGGTGTAGTTTGGGCGTTATCACACACGTAACTCAAAACCTCGATACGACAACCAGGTCCAAACAAAAAACCACCAACCAAACCTTTAACTCATGTATCTATTGACCCGCAAAACCTTCAATCTAACCTGAATCCTTTGCACCATATACATGAAGCCTCACACATGTCGAACACTTAATCCACCCTCGAAACCTCAACTAATCCACTAGAGATCCATAGTTCCTTCTATACACAACCTCGAACGATGTAACCTTCAGACTCAAAGTCTACCCAAGCCTAGCTCTAGTCTACTAGCCTCTGACATCCAAAATACCAACCCGTAGCATATCCTTAAAAGTTGGAGTAACCTATCCTAATTGACCATCAACTAATGGACAATGACCTTCGCTAAGATCAACCTCTTTACTTGAACCAAAATGAACCAACCATCAGAGCCCAACTATAATTTGCAAACAAGGGTCAAGAATGACATGGATGAACACCCCATGTCAAAGGAGAAATCTCCAAAGTGTCAAACAAAACCAACCTTGCTGAATCGATCCAAGTCTGAATTGGCTGCAAGTGAATGAACCAGGGCAACCTGCCCAAGAAAACCCAAATAAGACACATTCTCTGCAAGGAGCGTGGTAAGCCTACCACGAAGTTCGTAGCCATGAACTAAGCTCCAAACTCTAAGAATACCGCTGATGCTCCAAATACTCGAACATCATTTAGATTTAAGATTTCCTTACTATCCTCACCTTAGAAAGAATTCCATCATGCCACAGATATCAAGTCTAACCACCTTGTAGGCAAAGGAACGGATATTTGAAGTCCAAGGTCACCACCTAGCTATTGAAAACATCATAATCTTTTAACTCTCCGTCTGGCTCAAAACACCTTCTCTGTTGAACTCACCACTCCAAATGTATCAAACATACCATAACTCATTGCCCACACTGGCAGAGCCTAACCAACGCTGGAATCCCATACAACAAACAACCTCTCAAAAAATCAACCACATCAAGCCTTCAACTCTCAGAACACCAAGGCTACCATCAATCTTAATGTACTATCGGAATCCAAAGTAGCCCTGCTAGCCTCAATCCGCACAACTTGATCACATAATTTACATAACCACTGATCCTTGAGCTGTCGTTACTAAATATGTCCAACCAAGGTAAAATGGACCTCAACTCTGGCAAGAACTCGACCGAGATCTGACAAGTCCAGCCAAATTAAATGGTTAGCCAAGTATTGGATGTCCAAGGCTAACTGCAACTCCGAAACTAAAATAGAGAAGTTAAGTTTTCCTCACCTACTGCCTTCCAGCTCAAAGATGCTGCAATCAAAGAGAACTTTCCACGAACAATCTGAAGTAACCTGCTAGCCCACGATTCTGAAACCCAACTCCAATTACCAATGAATGCCTCTTTTGAACCCCTGAGTAGACTCATATGCCATCGTTATACACTATAGAAAATAGAGCCAACTAGACTCTGAATATATAGTTTGCCCAATCCGTAGATGCTACTGAGACCAAGGTAATCCAAAGAATATAACAAGGAAATCACAGCTGATGCAATAAGCCCCCAAAGGTAGTATCAGACAAGCCTACCACTTTAACCTCTACTAGAAGGAAGCCTGACCTCGAATTTATCTAAAAAAAATTCCATTGCACTCTTTAGTGGGTCGAGTCAAGTCATCAATACACAAACCAAAGCATACCCTCAGTCGTCATCTCAGTCAACTACTAGTAACCCATACATACATACAAGGAGTGATCTCGCTCCTTTTTCAAACCAATTAAAATCATTTCCGAAGATACCCTGAGCCTGACAAACTCTTTCTCAGAAGATCCTGGAGTTGTCCCCTTAGCTCCCACATCTTTTACTAGTGACACTCGATAAGATTTAAAAGAATAGGCCAAATGCCCAACTCAACCCAAATACTACGATCAAAACTCAGCCCAACTGGAACTGAGAAAGACAATGAAAATAGCTCATACAACTGCCAACTTCCAAAAACCAACAAAATAAAGAAGTTCGATGCTAACCTCCCAAGTATAAGCAAAACCAACCAATACCTACTCGAATGACCAATATTACTCTCCTTAAAGCAAAAAAACTTTCCTTGGTACATAACTACCTACACCATACCACACATTAGAAAGATTTCTTGTAAACACTAGATAATAGCCTAGGCAATAACTACCCAAGACCGCTATAAAATACATACTCAAACCAATTATAGAACCACAGCAAAAACCAGAAAGAAGACTAAAGTGACCTACCCACCCCGAGTACTCACCTCCCAAAGACAACACATCCCATCCACTACTAAAATAATCAATCTACTGAGAAAACATACACATAAACACTACAAACTCAAATAGTAATACAAACAAGCAAGAAACAAGTAGGAAAATATATATACATGAAATAAAAAGGGTAGATACACAAGGCCAACACTAGCTGATGGTAACAAAATCTTTACCTATAGCAACAATATTTGTAACCACCACCTCTGGCCTGCCAAAAGGGAAATCATACTAATGGTGTCTAACTCTGGACGGAGTAGTCAATGATGAAGGCTCAATCGTACCTTGTCGACTAGAATCCCTAGAAAAGTGACCAATCACTCCACAAGCATAACAACCCAAGGAAGAGTTGCCCTGACGCATGGTGCCAGTCGACTCTAGATGGATACCTGAATTACCTAGCTAAAATAAATCTTGAACCATCTAGGGACTACCCCTACTACCCTACAATTCACCTATCACTGCCTGGGGACCACCTATACTACCCTTCACAATACCTCTTACCGGTGGCACTGGAGCCCTGGGAGATAAAACCTGCTGACCTTGCTTACTAGAAGGTGTGATCATGGGGAAATCCCTATAAAAATTCCCACACTCACTGCACCAAAAACAACCTCCACCAGATGAAGTCAGATAGGGAGCTCTCATGGTGCCTAATTGGCCACCACAGCCTACACACCCTAAATGCAAACCTTGGGAATCCTGACCTGTATAATGTCTACTCTGCTCAACATTCTCTATACAACCGCCCTCTGAAACCTGTGGAGTCACTGAAACTGGCATGCTAGACAGGATGAAATGGTACTGATGTCTTCTAAAAAATCCCCTACCTCAAGACTTAAAACCTCAAAAACTACCCTGACAGTGATGCCTCTTAGAACTACCTCCATAAGCCATGCGACATAACCTCTGTATAGCCCAAGAAAGATCAACTACCTAAAGAAAGGTAGTCTCAACTGTCAGTACGTGCTCTGTCACCAAATGGAGAAGTGAAATCAATCCTCCAACAAAACCCCCCAAACCCTCTCAAACTTTTTAGGCACAATCCTGGCAGTATGCCTAATCACCTTGTGAAACCTTGCCTCATACTCCAATACCAAAATAAAGCCCTACTGGAGAACTGGGTCCTCCAACCTAACAGTAGCACTACTCGAAGAACTGGTTACTGCCCCTACCTGTGGTACTAATACACTCTCCAGAAGACTCGGAGTCCTAGCCACGGTGTCCTAATGAATTTGAGTAGCTATGAATCCTATCGGATGTTTGGCTAGCCCTAAACCTCCTAGCTTATACAGTAAGATCTCACTCTGAAATCCTGGTGCTAGAGGAAACACTGAAGCAACAAGTATAAAAGCCTCATCGTCACCCGTTGTCGTACTCATACTAGAAATCTGAAAAGGAATGGAAAAAATGAAATTTAGGGGTATTTAAGACATTACCCACTCTTTTAACTCCTAAATGATATCATTTTGACTATTTCAAGGAGGGCTTTCACCCTCATTATCCTAAGTTCCTTCTCATTACTTCACTCTTCTCCCAAAAAGGGGAAAATTCTTCTCCAAGCTTGAAGTCTCAAGCTCCAAGTTCAAGCGTCCTAAGTCCTTCCAATAAAAGTGGGTTATCTTTAATAAAGGTATGTGGGTGATCAACAATAGATTCCTTTCACCCTTGTGCCCTAAACTCCTAATTCAAATTTTGATTTCATGATCTTCAACTAGGGTTCTTATTCAATTCTTATGGTATTTACTAAATATGATCTTCTCATGATTTGATTATGAAATTACTATTAAATTGCATGATTTTGACATGAGTTTTTACATGTTAACTCTTATTTCATGAATTGAAGTTTAACCATGGAAATTTCTACATGCATGAAGTTGATTTAAGCAACTTGGATTTGATAGCATGTTCCTTATGGATTTTCAAGAATGTGCATGACTAGTTCCTATGTTCTATGAAAGTATATGTTTTATGAAATTGAACTAGAGCCATGCAAATTTTCCATGTCATGAAGTGTTATGCAAGACAAGACACCCGATGTTCCATCAATACTCATGAATCGATTTCTAAACCAAAATTCATGAGTAGTATGACGATCCGGGGTATGAACAAGTTATGAATAAGTATGAACAAATTTGGCATTAGATATGTCACATGTATATGAGTTCATGTTATTATGTTTTGGGATTAGTATTTAGCACCGAGAGACGAGGGTCCAGATAACCCAAGTCCAAAACTACGTTACCACTGTAGGTTGCCCTCTGTGGATTATGATAGGATCCTTTATGAAATGGTTCTAACTTTGTCCAGTTAGGACAACCTTTTTCAGTATGGGTGCATGACACTGGACTCCATATAGCTCAGCATGGTTTATGTCGATTAAGAGAAACTCCCATATGTATATTTTCAAGCTTTGAAATTATATGATTCTATACTATGAAACTCAAGCTTTATTTCATGTTTCATGTTTTATACCTTGATATTTACTCATGTTCCTTCTTTACGTAACAAGTTCATTCTTAAACATGTTTTAAACTTATTTTATCATGATTCATGCATTGCTCTCATACTCGGTACATCCAATAGTACTGAAACATATCTTGCGTTACATCCTTTGATGATGCAGATTTAGGAGTCCCTTCCCAGGCACGTGGCTAGAGCTTCCAGGCCACTTTATCTATCAGCTGTTGGTGAGTCCTCTTAGGTCGAGGACTAATCATGTTATTAGCTTGTGTTAATATTTTCATTTCCGTACTTCAAGTTAGCTAGGGTCTTGTCCTAGCAACTCTTTATGTCATAAGTAGAGGCTTTTATGACATAGACAGTATTTGCGTCCTTTGGATCTTTTATGCCTATTTGACTCGATTATCCATGTATGTTATTCCAAAATTATATTTTATGCTTCAACTTATCATTTGATATGTTTGAGAATGTTATGATCAAGGGTTATCTTGGGGAACTTGTGGTCCCAAGTCCCATGTTACATCTAGGAGGTAACCTCAGGCATGACAAGAGGGGTCAAACCAGCCAACCAAACTAAAGAATCAAAGGAGGAAAAGTAAGAAGAGAAGACTGGAATTTACTAGGAAACTACCAAATTGAAGTCAAGGAAATGATCACGGACCAAAGAATATCACCCTAACACTTGTAATTGAAGCCACATAGTAGATAGGAAGCTTTGAGCTTTATAAAAATGGAGAAACTCAGATTTAGGCTGCAGAAAACGAAGGGGGAAGGTTTATATATTGCCAGGGGTCCTTCTTCATGATCACGAAAGGACTCCATGCAGTCGTGAGGTCTACGCTGGCTAGACCATCATGATTGTGAGGGCTAGCCATGCGATCATGAAGAACAAGGAGGGAGGGGCTGAATCACTATCATGAGAAGTAACATTGCAATTGTGTAAAATAAAAAGAGCTAGGTCCACAAGCCCTTTATCACGATAACGTGATGGGACCATCGCGGTCGCAATGACAAATGAGGTAGACCAACATGATTGTGTTGGCTTCCTTAATAGTCATGATTAAGTCCTGAGGCCTGCACCTACAACAGCAACCAACAGAATATATAAAGGGAAAAAGTCTTCGGATGTGCTTACATGACTCATATGGGACCCCACGTGCATAAAAGGACTATGCTACTGCACTAGAAATGGCATTCCAAACTCGACAGAATCGACGAAAATCCCAACAGATGTCAATTTAATAAAAAATAAGCCCCAAACCCAAAATCAACCTTAAGCCAAAATTAAAGTCAACATCCCAAAAGGAGTACAGAAGCCTCGAGACCTAAAGATAAGGTCCCTCTAGCCCAAAGTCGACATTCTGGAGCTAACAACACTGAAGGAAATTCAAACTGAGGTTGTCTTATTCGAATGTTGACCAAAGTCAATCTTTCAAGCCCAATTGGCCTAAAAACACAAAATGAGGGAGAATTTCAAATTGAAAGCTCTCAAATCCTGACCAAAGGTACAACTAGACCAATATCTAGCTCCAAAGTAAATGGAACTATCAAAATTTGATTCTGAGCATGATTTCTCAGAATGTTAATGGAAGTCAACGATTTCCTAAGTTAAAGTTATAAGATTTAAAAACGGCCATAGAGACCAAACGAATGCCCTGGGCACCAAACTACTGGTCTCAGTAAGCCATAAATGACTTGGGGCTATAACAGGCAAGCTCTAATAGTACAAAAAAGATGAAAGTGCATTAATGACTAGAAGGGTCATTACACATTATCCCATACCATTCTTGGATCAAATGTTAGACCAACTGGCTGGACACGATTATAATTATTTCCTCAATGGATACTCTGGTTACATTCAAATAATGATTGCTCTAGAGGACCAAGAGAAAACCATATTAACCTTCCCTTACAATATATTTTCCATTTGAACAATGTCTTTTCAAAGATACATGATTCCAATCTTCACTGATATGATTTAGAAATATGTTAAAGCATTTATTGATGACTTCTTAGTCTTTGGGGATTTGTTTGATGAGTACTTAGGGAATTTGGACGCGGCACTAGCCAGATGTCTCTTGACTAACCTTGTATTTAATTGGGAGAAATGCCACTTCACAGTTTGTGGGGGAAATGTACTTAGGTACAAAATTTCACAACCAGAGATTGAGGTTGATAAGGCAAAAGTAGAAGCTATAGTGATACTACACCTCCTTTATCAATAAAAAAAGGTGCGTAGCATCGTGGGCTATGCAGGATTCTATCAATGATTTATCAATGACTTCTCCAATATTTCTTCTCCTGTGTGTAAGATGCTAGAAAAAGAAGCCAAATTCAAATTTAATAAAGCATGTCTCACAGGTTTTGATGAGCTAAAACTAAAACTGGTGAATGCACATATAGTCCTTGCACAAAACTGGATGTTGCCATTCATTCTTCTGTGTGACACTAGAGATATTTCTATGGGCATTGTGCTTGGGCAAATCAGAGATAAAGGATTTCATCTTATCTACTCTTAAAAACTACACCATTACAGAGAAATAACTGCTAGCTATAGTTTATATCTTTGACAAATTTCTTTCTTATTTAATAAGGACCAAAGTGATTTTCTACACATATCATACAGTGGTGAAGTATTTATTTGCAAAGAAGGATGCTAAACCCTGATTGATTAGATGGATTCTATTGCTACATGAGTTTGACATTGAGGTTTGAGATAGGAAAGGTAGAGAGAACCAGGTAGAAGACCACCTATCCAGACTAGAGGATAAGGAGCATGGAGCAGACGAGGGGATCATCACAGTGACCTTCCCAGATGAATAGTTGTTTGCAATTAGTGACCCTGAATTACCATGGTATACAGATATAGTAAATTTCATGTCAACAATATCTACCACTTGGTGCCACTCATGAGTGTAAGAGGAGAATAAGGCATGACAATAGATTTTACTTATGGGACGAGCCATATCTTTTCAAAATAGGTTCAGACCAACTTATAAGAAGGCCCGTGCCACAAGAAGAGGTTCAAGCTATCATAGAAAGTTACATTCATCGCCTCATAAGGGACATCATAGTGGTGACAGAACGACTGCAAAAATTCTATAGTCAGGGTTTTATTAGACAATATTATTCAAAGATACTCATGCCTTTGTAAGAGCCTGTGAAAGCTATCAAAGAACTGGCCACATATCTCGCTGACAAGAGATGTCCCTAAATGAGATTATGGAGATTGAAGTATTTCATTATTAGGGCATTGACTTTATGGGTCCATTAATCCAATCAGAATGTAACAGGTATATAATTGTTGCTATAGACTATATGCCAAAATGGGTGGAAGCCGTAGAGATTCCTAGTAATGATGCAAATATCATAGTGAAATTCTTTAAACATAACATATTCACATGTTTTGGAATTATAAGTGATGAGGAAACCCACTTATGGAAAAGACTATTTGACAAGATTTTAGCCAAATATAACATGAAGTATAAAGTTTCTACTGTGTACCATCTGCAAACAAGTGGACAACATGGGATATCTAACTAAGAAATCAAATGAATATTAGACAAAACAGTTAGTATAAATTTGAAAGATTGGGCTATAAAGATGGATGGTGCTCTATGGGCTAATAGGACATCCTACAAAACACCTATAGGGACATCCCCTTATAGTTTTTTTTAAGTCTTGTCACCTATATGTGGAACTAGAGAACAAAGCTTATTGGGAAGTAAAAAGGTAAAACTGCGATATAGAAGCATCTAGTGAAAAGACACTTCTCCAAATCCAAGAGTTAGTTGTATTTGGTTTTGGAGTTTATAAGAATGCCAGGTTATACAAAGAACGAACAAAGAGATGGCATGATAAGCAAAGTCAACATAGTGTATTTTAACTAGGACAATGGGTGCTTTATATAATTTAAAGCATAAACTATTTATGGGAAAACTGAGGTCAAAATGGAATAAACCATATGAATTAGTGAGGGTTACACCATATGGGGCATAGAATTGAGAGAAAATGTGTCTAGTAACCAATTCATGGTTAATGGGCAAAGACTTAAGAATTACTTAGGAGGGAAAATCAAAAAATAAGGAACACCATAACTGTCAAAGAAAACTAAAAAGGTATCATCGAGCCGCAACATAAAATTAATCGTTGATTGAGAGGAAACCCAATGTTTACAATTATATTTAGTTTCATTTACTTTTACTTTTATTTTGTTGTTGTATTTGCATATGGAAATTCAGAGAAGTATGAGTACCTGAAATGCGGAGCTAAGGATCATGACTGACGCATAAGTGTTGGGTTGACCCCATTTGAAAAAAAATCGATAAAGAGATGCTACAGGATTTTAGATCACTGATGCATAAACCATGCATCCACAAAGGCCACCAATTGTGGATGTAAACTCCAAGTTGAAGTTGGAATAGCCACATCTTGAGGGAGCCCTTGAACCCTTGTTTTTACTTTAAATATTGCGTGAGGACACCGCAAATCTTTAAGTGTGGAGTGGAATTCTTGTGATTATTTACTATTCATGACCTTTATCATATGATGTATTATTACTACTCCTACATTAGTGGATGTTATTTGATTCTGTTGTTATTGTAGTTTATTTTGATTTAGTTTTTTTAATTTTGGTTATGGGAGTGTGTCATAGTGTTAGATTATAGAAATTTATGTTTTAGGTGATAATTGAAAAAAAATGAGAGGAAAAAGAAAAATGACAACAAGATTTTCTTTATTTTTAGTTTCTTTAGTTTTTCTTTAGTCTTTTAATGACACATATGTCTACTCTCCAATTTTTCTTACGGTCAGTTCTTTTTCAAAAAGGTTTACCATTGAATTGGGAAAATTTTAATTTTTTTGTTTATTTTAAATTTTAGTAGTTAGATTAGTTTTTGTTTTTAGTTTTAAAAGGTAGGATTGTAATGACCTTTCCGGTTATTTCCACGTATATGTTTTCCTTGTACCGTTAGAGCTTGTTTGTAGCGGCCTCAAGCCATTTAAGGCTTGTTAGAGCCGGTATTTCGATGCCGGGTCCATTTGTTTGGTCGTAGGATAAGTTTTGAGGTCAAGCAAGTCGGCAAAAGTTATCGTAAGCTTCTTTAATAAATTTTTTGAACTTTGGGTAAAATGTCTCAGAGCTTTTCTCTCAATATATAAAGAGTTAGAAGTCCCCCAATATACCAAATCGAAGGTCTACGAGTCTAGTTTCAAACACACAAAACCTCACATCCAACTGATCCCGGAGTAAAAAGTTATGAATGTTTTACCGCGGACTGTCTGGCAGAAACTGGGTCGCGAACCGGGTCGGGTCAAAATCGATTTAAATCCTCAACTTCACGTTTTAAAACGCCATTTCAGTTCTGAAACAGTGAGAAAACATAAGGGATGGTTCCAAGAGAGTTCTTGAGTATCGAAATCATGCGTACTTGAAAATATTTAATTTAAAAGTTGAATGTGGAAGAAAATTATATTATTATTACCTTTTCAAAATATTTTAAAGGTTTATGAAAAATATTTTTGTTACGATATAATTGTATATGTATTTCTTTTATAAGGTTTTTATACATTGTATTATTTTAACGGAGATAGTAAATTTAGTTATGTTAAAAATTATTATTATAATATAGTAGGTTTTGTTTGAAATAATTTTCTATGAATTATGATATATTTAAAAAGCTATATATATTTTACCACGAATTTACGCAATACCCGAAAATATACGTAGTGTGATAAGTATAAGCATGTGAGGTGACACTTCCACTGACACGTGGAAGTGGAGTATGGATACACCACTTAATTAATAGGAGTGGTGGCATCATTTGACATTTATAGCATTAGTGAGCAATTGTTTTTAAATTGAGAAATGTCCCTAGTAATATGGATGAACTTTCAGCAACCCATTTTATAAATTGACTTTTGTTAAGTTGTCAAAGACTTGATTCTGATATCTCAAGTTCTCAACTATGATGAACTGAGTCGTTCAATTAATTACGGATTGTATATATGCCATGTAACCTCCAAGTTCAATATATTTTTCTTCAATTTGGAAGAACGCGAAGCCACCATAATTTGTGGGTTTACCTATATGAGAAAATCGACTATCTCCATCATGTTATTCAAACCCAAATTTTAGTTGAATTTCATTTCGGAGCTTCTCGGAACAGTTCAGGCTTGGACATCGTCGTCCTAGCAGCTTGTCATCGGATGACAGGTAGGTTACGGTTTAATTTCCCTAGACTCCGCATATGTAGGATAAAATTGTATTAATGGGCATCCTTGGGTTGGTTTATTAGGTTGGTACCACAGACCTCGACCGCTTTATTCATGTCCGCCTACATTTAATCCTCTGTTGCTTGTAGTACTTGCCGATATATTTTATTTACGCTTGTGCTCCTGTGAGACCTTGTTCACTCTGGAACATAGAAGGTGGGATTTTGGGAATGTCCGCGAGTCCCGGGCATAGAATTATCCTTCTAGGCTGGTTATGCTTGCTGAGTAGTTGTGGGCCTGTGCAGGGTCGATAGGTTGATTGTGAGCTGCTGGGCAGCTATTGTGTTTGATCATACCATTTCAATGCATATAAAGAGGTTTTATCCTTGTTTTACTACGGTTTGGGCTTCGGGCCTACTGACACTATTTTCTAAACCTTGCATGGCCCCTTTTTGATGGAAATAATTTGGAAATGGTTTGATTTAACTTGTGAATATTCTTGGATAAAAGAAGGTAAAATTACGATTAACGCTAGACTCGGCAGGGCCGGGGTACTAGTTGAGTTTTCTTGCTACTTGATATAATTTTAGCCTCGGTCGGACCAAGCACTTGAGATGACTTTCTACTGCTTAGACCCGGTTATGCCCGGGCACCCTCGGAGGGGTTGTTTAGATATTTTCCTACTACTTTAGTCCTGGACAGGGTCTTGACATGCATATTCGAGACTGGGTCTCTATCTTGAAACCAGACTTACTTCCGGACGACATTCTTTGATACTTAGTTTTAGTATGGGGTCAGGGACCTCCATGGAACTTGCCATCCGGGCCTGGGGCTGCGGGCTGCGTGTGCCGGAGGAAGGGTATACGGTGGAGTAGAGGTATACGGGCAGTGACCTTTCATGGAACCTACCTGCTGGGCCGGATCGGCACCGGATGAGGTACATACAGAGATACCATTTCACTTGAGATCTTCATTCATCATATCATTCATTGTTTGAGGCTCCACCCTTGTTTGTTGTTTGTTGATTGTACGCTCCGGTAGTATGGGATGCCGGAGGGTTTGTTTTCACTTGTTTGTGTTCCTCGGTTGTATGGGCGGCCGTGGGACTGTAGGTAGACTCTTGCTATTTACTTACAGAATTGTTCCCTGTTACGGTTAAGTATGAAATTGGTTACTGCTAGACTATTAGTTTCTGGATTTGAGATTGATATGATTGGTTGAATTTGATTCATGTCTCTGAGCATGCCTATCATTTATAGCATTAGTGAGCAATTGTTTTTAAATTGAGAAATGTCCCTAGTAATATGGATGAACTTTCAGCAACCCATTTTATAAATTGACTTTTGTTAAGTTGTCAAAGACTTGATTCTGATATCTCAAGTTCTCAACTATGATGAACTGAGTCATTCAATTAATTAAGGATTGTATATATGCCATGTAACCTCTAAGTTCAATATATTTTTCTTCAATTTGGAAGAACGCGAAGCCACCATAATTTGTGGGTTTACCTATATGAGAAAATCGACTATCTCCGTCAAGTTATTCAAACCCAAATTTTAGTTGGATTTCATTTCGAAGCTTCTCGGAACAGTTCTGGCTTGGACATCGTCGTCCTAGCAGCTTGTCATCGGATAACAGGTAGGTTACGGTTTATTTTCCTTAGACCCCGCATATATAGGATAAAATTATATTAATGGACATCCTTGGGTTGGTTTATTAGGTTGGTACCACAGACCTCGACCGCTTTATTCATGTCCTTCTACATTTGTTCCTCCGTTGCTTGTAGTTCTTGCCGATATATTTTATTTACCCTTGTGGTCCTATGAGACCTTGTTCACTCTGGAACATAGAAGGTGGGATTTTGGGAATGTCCGCGAGTCCCGGGCATAAAATTATCCTTCTAGGCTGGTTATGCTTGTTGAGTAGTTGTGGGCCTGTGCAGGGTCGATAGGTTGATTGTGAGCTGCTGGGCAGCTATTGTGTTTGATCATACCATTTCCATGCATATAAATAGGTTTTATCCATTTTTTTCTATGGTTTGGGCTTCGGGCCTACTGGCACTATTTTCTAAACCTTGCATGGCCCCAGGGGCCCATTTTTGATGGAAATAATTTGGAAGTGGTTTGATTTAACTTGTGAATATTCTTGGGTAAATGAAGGTAAAATTATGATATAAATTACTAGTTTTACGATTTACTCTAGACTCGGCAGGGCCGGGGTACTAGTTGAGTTTTCTTGCTACTTGATATAATTTTAGCCTCGGTCGAACCGAGCACTTCAGATGACTTTCTACTGTTTAGACCCGGTTATGCCCGGGCACCCTCGGAGGGGTTTTTGAGATATTTTCCTACTACTTTAGTCCTGGACAGGGTCTGGGCATGCATATTCGAGACAGGGTCTCTATCTTGAAATCGGACTTGCTTCCGGACGACATGCTTTGATACTGAATTTTAGTATGGGGTCAGGGACCTCCATGGACCTTGCCATCCGGGCCTGGGGCTGCGGGCTGCGTGTGCCGGAGGAAAGGTATATGGTGGAGTAGAGGTATATGGGCAGTGTCCTTCCATGGAACCTACCTGCTGGGCCGGATCGGCACCGGAGGAGGTACATACAGAGATACCATTTCACTTGAGATCTTCATGCATCATATAATTCATTGTTTGAGGCTCCACCCTTGTTTGTTGTTTGTTGATTGTACGCTCCGGTAGTATGGGATGCCGGAGGGTTTGTTTTCACTTGTTTGTGTTCCTCGGTTGTATGGGCGGCCGGGGGACTGTAGGTAGACTCTTGCTATTTACTTACAGAATTGTTCCCTGTTACGGTTAAGTATGAAATTGGTTACTGATAGACTGTTAGTTTCTGGATTTGAGATTGATATGATTGGTTGAGTTTGATTCATGTCTCTGAGCATGCCTATCATTACTCTTTCCCTCTTCTTATACTTGAGGTTACCGGTATACCGTCCATTTTGTAAACTTATTATGTATACACTGTTATTGCAAGGACCCGAAGTGCGTTGTTTCTTACTTTCACATGTGCCTATGGTGTATATATTTTGCTTGCTGGCCTCACATGTGGTTCTGTTGATTTCCCTCTGGGCTAGTTGCTGTGTACCTTTCGTTGATTTCTGTGACTGCTTGCTTCTATTCTGTCTGTTATTACGCTTTTATCTTATATGTGGCCAGTCGGCCTATGATACCTACTGGGTACCTTATGCTTCGCATTTGGTGCTCACCCTACTCCCTGCATCTTTGGATGCAGATCCTAGCGTGGGCCATCGCCGTTAGATCACTGTGATTCATGCTTGGAGATCTGTTGGGGACTACTTCAGACCGAGGGTGAGCTCTTGGCAATCGGAGCTTAGCTTTAGTTTATTTGTTGCTTTATGTACTCTATTACCATTCAGAGACATATGTATATATTGTTTTGGATCGTTTGCACTCCATGTATGTAGTTTTGGCTCTATACTATGATACCAGGTTTTGGGGGGTTGTAGGTGCCATCATGACCGAGAAATCGGGTCGTGACAACTTGGTATCAGATCTTTAGGTTCACCGCTGTCATCGGTATAGGATCCAATGTCTAGTAGAGTCCTGCGGATTGGGGCAGAGACGTCCGTACTCAATCTTCGGGAGGCTACAGTGACATTTTAGGAAATTTGACTCTTTCATTTCTTTTGTGTCATGAGTAGAACCCTTGAAGTTTCTGAAAATCTCATTTGTTCTACTTCATTCTTCCGCAGATGGGTCATACGAGATCATCGGCATCACGCGGAGATGAGCTTCCCACTCCAGCTAATGGTCGAGGACGCCCTCGAGCAGTGGCACCTGCTAGAGCTGCAAGAGTGGAGGTAGAGCCCGAGCAGCATGTGGATCAGGGGGCAGCCCAGGTACCACCAGCTCCAGTACCAGCTCCAGCGCCCACTTCTGTGCCAGCTCCAGCCGCAGCTCAGTCTCCAGATATTCGGGGATTACTATTACAGCTTTTGGGTGTGATTAGAGAGCGGCCTTCTGAGGTAGCGCAGACATCCGCTCAGGGGGCAGCCCTGGGTGCACAGAGCTCAGGAGCGCAGCCTGCTACTATGGCTCCCCGTGCGGAGGTCATTCCGGTTCCATCTGTTGCACAGCCTCTTGCTCCTCGCCCAGCTATGACAGAGTCAGGATAGAAGGCGTTGGGTAGGTTTTTGAGGTTAGCACCTCCGAGGTTTGCTGGCACTTCTGGACAGGATCCACATGACTTTATTACTACCTGTGAGGAGATGTTGCATCATTTAGGTTTGTTGGAGACTCACGGGGTTGATTATACTACCTATCAGTTGGAGGGCCCATCGGAGTTATGGTGGAGGGCCCAGGTTGCTTATAGACCACCATCGTCACCTCCTTTGACCTGGTATGAGTTTTATGAGGCCTTTATGGCAAAGTTCCTACCTCAGAGTGATTGTGAGCATCACAGGGAGCAGTTTACTCACCTTATGCAGGGGTCTACGACTGTCTCAGAGTTTGAGACCTATTTTCATCAGCTAGCACCGTTCGGAGCTATGATCATTCTTACCGAGGCAGATAGGATTCGCAGATTTGTATGGGGTTTGAGGCAAGAGATCAGGCAGCCAGCTGATATATTGATTGCCGGTGGTCGGTCATTTCAGGCTATCGTAGACTATGCCCGCACTGTAGAGGACTTACAGCGACATGATAAGGGGTCCAGAGATAAGAGGCCTCGACATCAGGGTATCTACAGTGGTTCCAGATATGGTGGTAGAGATTCTGGCTAGTGAAGCCGGAGTTATCAGCCACAGAAGCACCAGGGTCAGTCCAGCCGACCGGTTTAGGCTTCCCTTCAGACTTTATATAGTACCCAGTTCGAGCAGGGTTAGAGAAGCCATCAGAGCTATAACGGCCAGTCTTCGAGGGCTACAGTTTCTGGGGCATCAGGTCGTGGTGGTCATACGGGATCTGCTGGTTCATCTCGACTGATTAGGCCGTCTGGGGCTTGTTTTACTTATGGTGTGATTGGTCATTTTGCTCGAGATTGCCCTCAGCAGGGTACAGTTCAGTTGGCTGAGCCTTTACGAGCAGTTCAGCCCCCGGTTAGAGGGGGTGGTCGTCAGGGTAGAGGTTGTGCTCCGCGCGGCAGAGCAGGTGGTAGGGATGGTGGTCGGGCAGGTAGAGGTTGTCATCATTTTTATGCGGTCCTTAGGATACCAGAGGCAGAGGCCTCAGATGCTGTGATTACAGGTACGATTTTTGTGTGCCATCAGTCTGCCATGGCTTTATTTGATCCTGGATCCACTTGTTCATGTGTATCTGCCTACTTTGTGCCTTGTTTAGGGTTTGCTAGTGAGCCATTATCTGTTCCTGTTTTGACCCCAGTAGGAGATTCTTTAGTAGTGGATCGGATTGTGAGATCTTGTATGCTGTCTATTGGTGATTTAGAGACTTGGGGTAATTTGATGGTTCTTGATATGCTATATTTTGATGTGATACTGGGCATGAACTGGTTATCCCCTCACCGTGTGGTTTTGGATTGTTATGCCAAGACCATTACCATAGTTGTGCCCGGTGTATCCCCGGTTGTGTGGCAGGGTTCTGTTAGCCATGCACCATCTGGGATCATCTCTTGTCTTCAAGCTAGGAAGTTTATTTCCTGTGGTTGTTTAGCTTATCTAGCATATGTCTAAGATGTTAGTGCTGACCCTACTTCTCCTGAGTCTGTTCCTGTGGTTAGAGACTTCCTCGATGTGTTTCCTACCGACCTGCCGGGCCTTCCACCTGAGAGAGATATTGATTTCACCATTGAGCTAGAGCCGGGTACCAGGCCCATTTCTATTTCTCCTTACCGTATGGCTCCTGCTGAGTTTAGGGAGCTTAAGGAGCAGCTCCAGGATCTGTTAGCTAAGGGGTTTATTAGACCTAGTGTGTCACCTTGGGGTGCTCCTGTCCTCTTCGTGAAGAAGAAGGATGGGTCGATGTGTATGTGTATTGATTATCGGCAGCTGAATAGGGTGACAGTGAGGAATAGGTATCCGATGTCGAGAATTGATGATTTGTTTGACCAGCTTCAGGGTTCAGTCGTGGTTTCAAAGATTGATTTGAGGTCTGGCTACCATCAGTTTAGGATTAGGGCGGAGGACATCCCTAAGACAGCATTCAGGACACATTATGGCCATTATGAGTTCCTGGTGATGTCTTTTGGGTTGACTAATGCCCCTGCAGCCTTTATGAACTTGATGCACAGGGCTCTTGGCCCGTATTTGGACTCATTTGTGATAGTTTTTATAGATGACATCTTGGTATACTCGCGTAGTAGAGATGAGACTGAGCAGCACTTGAGGGTTATACTCCAGACTTTGAGAGATCATCGGCTTTATGCCAAGTTCTCAAAGTGCGAGTTTTGGCTTGAGTCAGCTGCATTCCTAGAGCACGTGGTGTCTAAGAATGGGATTAGGGTTGAGCCGGGAAAGATTTTTGCGGTTTGTGATTCGCCTAGACTTACTATTGCTACTGAGGTCCGCAGCTTTATTGGGTTAGCAGGTTACTACAGACAGTTCGTCAAGGGATTTTCTTCCATAGCAGCACACTTGACTATGCTGACTAGGAAGGATGTCCCATCTCAGTGGTCGGATCAGTGCGAGGATAGCTTCCAGAGGCTTAAGGCCTTATTAACATCAGCTCCAGTTTTGACTTTGCCGGTTGAGCGTCAGAGCTTCTCCATGTATTGTTATGCTTCTGGGGTTGGTCTTGGTTGTGTGTTGATGCAGCAGGGTCGAGTAATAGCATATGCATCGAGGCAACTGAATATTCACGAGCGCAACTACCCCACTCATGACTTAGAGTTGGCGGCGGTAGTTTTGGTGCTTAAGATCTGGAGGCATTACCTATATGGAGTTCACTGTGAGATCTTCACCGATCACCGTAGTCTTCAGTATATTATGAGTCAGCGAGAGTTGAACTCGAGACAGAGGAGATGGGTCGAGTTACTGAAAGACTATGACTTCACTATTCTGTATCTTCCGGGCAAGGCAAACGTGGTAGTGGATGCCTTGAGCCGGAAGACAGTGAGTATGGGTAGCCTAGCTTTTCTTTCAGTTTCAGAGCGACCGTTGGCCTTAGACATCCAGTCCTTGGCTAACCGTTTGGTTAGGCTCGACTTGTCGGATCCTAGCAGAGTTCTCGCCAGTGTTGAGGTTCGTTCTACTTTGATTGATCAAATTCAGAGCCGTCAGTTTGAGGATCAGCAGTTGTGTGACCTTCGTGATCAGGTTGTTCAGGGTGAGACTAGTCGGGCTACTCTAGATTTAGATGGGGTTCTGAGGTTTGATAGTCGCCTTTGTGTTCCGAGGATTAGTGATTTGATTCAGTTGATACTTCATGAGGCACATTGTTCTAGATACTCCATTCACCCTGGCACAGCAAAGATGTATAGAGACTTGAGACAACTTTACTGGTAGAGTTGTATGAAGCGAGATATAGTGGAGTTTGTATCTCGGTGCTTGAACTGTCAGCAGGTTAAGTTCGAGCACATGAGACCTGGTGGTTTGATGCAGCGACTTCCCATTCCTTAGTGGAAGTGGGAAGGGATTACTATGGACTTTGTTGTTGGTTTGCATCGTACTTCTCATGGGTTTGATTCCATATGGGTGATTGTTGATAGGCTGACTAAGTCAGCACATTTCTTGCCGGTTCAGACCTCTTATGGCGCAGAGAGGTTAGCTCAGATCTACCTTCGTGAGATTGTTCGGTTGCACGGGGTCCGAGCTTCTATCATTTCAGACCGCGGCACTCAGTTCACATCTCAGTTCTGGAGGGATATTCAGCGAGATTTGGGTACATAGGTTCATCTTAGTACCGCTTTCCACCCTCAGACAGATGGCCTGTCCGAGAGAACCATTCAGATTCTAGAGGACATGGTTCGGGCCTGTGTTCTTGACTTTGGAGGTTCTTGGGATCAGTTTGTTCCCTTGGCAGAGTTTGCTTATAATAACAGCTTCCATTCGAGTATCGGCATGGAACCTTTTGAGGCTTTGTATGGCAGGCGTTGCAGATCACTGGTAGGTTGGTTTGATGGTTTTAGTTCTAGGCCACAGAGAACAGATTTGCTTTGAGATTCCTTAGATCAGGTACGAGCGATTCAGGACAGACTTCGGGCAGCTCAGAGCAGGCAGAAGAGTCATGCTGATCGTAGGCGTCGTGCCTTGGAGTTTAGTGTCGGTGACTTGGTGTTTCTCCGTGTATCTCCCATGAAGGGCGTGATGAGATTTGGTAGGCGAGGCAAGCTTAGCCCCAGGTACATTGGGCCGTTTGAGATTCTTCAGAGGGTTGGTAGCGTTGCCTATCAGCTAGCTTTGCCTCCGATGTTTTCAGCTATACATCCTGTATTTCATATTTCGATGTTGCGTCGGTATGTCCCAGATGAGTCTCATGTGTTGCAATGGGATTTAGTTCAGTTGGGTGAGGGTTTAGCCTTTGTTGAGGAGCCGACGGCTATTTTGGCCAGAGATGTCAGGAGATTGAGGTCTCGAGAGATCCCGGTTGTTAAGATTCAGTGGAGGCACCGTCCAGTCAAGGAGGCTACCTGGGAGACCGAGAGAGTTATGTGGGCTCAGTATTCGCAGCTGTTTGAGCCTTCAGGTACCCCCTTGACCTTGACTTTCGATGACGAAAGTCCTTTTTAGTAGTGGATGATATAATGACCTTTACGGTTCTTTTCACGTATACATTTTCCTTGTACCTTTAGAGCTTGTTTGTAGCGGCCCCAAGCCATTTAAGGCTTGTCGGGACTGGTATTTCGATGCCGGGTCCATTTGTTTGGTCGTAAGATATGTTTTGAGGTCAAGCAAGTCGGCAAAAGTTATCGTAAGCTTCTTTAATAAATTTTCTGAACATTGGGTAAAATGTCTCAGAGCTTTTCTCTCAATATATAAAGAGTTAGAAGTCTCCCAAAATACCAAATCGAAGGTCTACGAGTCTAGTTTTCAGCGCACAAAATATCACGTCCAACTGATCTCTGAGTACAAAGTTATGATTGTTTTACCGCGGACTGTCTGGCAGAAATCGGGTCGCGAACCGGGTCGGGTCAAAATCGATTTAAAGCCTCAACTTCATGTTTTAAAATGCTATTTCAGTTCTGAAACAGTGAGAAAACATAAGGGAGGGTTCCAAGAGTGTTCTTGAGTATCAAAATCGTGCGTACTTGAAAATATTTAATTTAAAAGTTGAATGTGGTAGAAAATTATATTATTATTACCTTTTCAAAATATTTTAAAGGTTTATGAAAACTATTTTTGTTACGATATAATTGTATATGTATTTATTTTATAAGGTTTTTATACATTGTATTATTTTAACGGAGATAATAAATTTAGTTATGTTAAAAATTATTATTATAATATAGTAGGTTTTATTTGAAATAATTTTCTATGAATTATGATATATTTAAAAAGCTATATATATTTTACCACGAATTTACGCAATACCCGAAAATATACGTAGTGTGATAAGTATAAGCATGTGAGGTGACACTTCCACTGACACGTGGAAGTGGACTATGGATACACCACTTAATTAATAGGAGTGGTGGCATCATTTGACATTTATAGCATTAGTGAGCAATTGTTTTTAAATTGAGAAATGTCCCTAGTAATATGGATGAACTTTCAGCAACCCATTTAATAAATTGACTTTTGTTAAGTTGTCAAAGACTTGATTCTGATATCTCAAGTTCTCAACTATGATTAACTGAGTCGTTCAATTAATTACGGATTGTATATATGCCATGTAACCTCCAAGTTCAATATATTTTTCTTCAATTTGGAAGAACGTGAAGCCACCATAATTTGTGGGTTTACCTATATGAGAAAATCGACTATCTCCGTCAAGTTATTCAAACCAAAATTTTAGTTGGATTTTATTTCGGAGCTTCTCAGAATAGTTCAGGCTTGGACATCGTCGTCCTAGCAGCTTGTCATCGGATGACAGGTAGGTTACGGTTTATTTTCCCTAGACTCCGCATATATAGGATAAAATTATATTAATGGGCATCCTTGGGTTGGTTTATTAGGTTTGTACCACAGACCTCGACCGATTTATTCATGTCCGCCTACATTTGTTCCTCCGTTTCTTGTTGTACTTGCCGATATATTTTATTTACCCTTGTGGTCCTGTGAGACCTTGTTCACTCTGGAACATAGAAGGTGGGATTTTGAGAATGTCCGCAAGTCCCGGGCATAGAATTATCCTTCTAGGCTGGTTATGCTTGCTGAGTAGCTGTGGGCCTGTGCAGGGTCGATAGGTTGATTGTGAGCTGCTGGGCAGCTATTGTGTTTGATCATACCATTTCCATGCATATAAAGAGGTTTTATCCATGTTTTACTACGGTTTGGGCTTCGGGCCTATTGACACTATTTTCTAAACCTTGCATGGCCCCTTTTTAATGGAAATAATTTGGAAATCGTTTGATTTAACTTGTGAATATTCTTGGGTAAAAAAAGGTAAAATTACGATTAACGCTAGACTCGGCAGGGTCGGGGTACTAGTTGAGTTTTCTTGCTACTTGATATAATTTTAGCCTCGGTCAGACCAAGCACTTGAGATGACTTTCTACTGTTTAGACCCGGTTATGCCTGGGCACCCTCGGAGGGTTTTTTTAGATATTTTCCTACTACTTTAGTCCTGGACAGGGTCTGGACATGCATATTCGAGACTGGGCCTCTATCTTGAAACCAGACTTACTTCCGGACGACATGCTTTGATACTGAGTTTTAGTATGGGGTCAGGGACCTCCATAGACCTTGCCATCCGGTTTTAGTATGGGGTCTGGGACCTCGGAGGAAGGGTATACGGTGGAGTAGAGGTATACGTGCAGTGTCCTTCCATGGAACCTACCTGCTGGGCCGGATCGGCACCGGATGAGGTACATACAGAGATACCATTTCACTTGAGATCTTCATGCATCATATCATTCATTGTTTGAGGCTCCACCCTTGTTTGTTGTTTGTTGATTGTACGCTCCGGTAGTATGGGATGCCGGAGGGTTTGTTTTCACTTGTTTGTGTTCCTCGGTTGTATGGGCGGCCGGGGGACTGTAGGTAGACTCTTGCTATTTACCTACAGAATTGTTCCCTGTTACGGTTAAGTATGAAATTGGTTACTGCTAGACTATTAGTTTCTGGATTTGAGATTGATATGATTGGTTGAGTTTGATTCATGTCTCTGAGCATGCCTATCATTACTCTTTCCCTCTTCTTATACTTGAGGTTACCAGTATACCGTCCATTTCGTAAACTTATTATGTATACACTGTTATTGCAAGGACCCCAGGTGCGTTGTTTCTTTCTTTCACCTGTGCCTATGGTATATATATTTTGCTTGCTGGCCTCACATGTGGTTCTGTTGATTTCCCTCTGGGCTAGTTCCTGTGTACCTTTCGTTGATTTTTGTGACTGCTTGCTTCTATTCTGTCTGTTATTACGCTTTTATCTTATATGTGCCCAGTCGGCCTATGATACCTACTGGGTACCTTATGCTTCGCATTTGGTGCTCACCCTACCCCCTGAATCTTTGGATGCAGATCCTAGCGTGGGCTATCGCCGTTAGATCGCTGTGATTTGTGCTTGGAGATCTGTTGGGGACTACTTCATACTGAGGGTGAGCTCTTGGCGATTGGAGCTTAGCTTTAGTTTATCTTTTGCTTTATGTACTCTATTACCATTCAGAGACATCTGTATATATTGTTTTGGATCGTTTGCACTCCATGTATGTAGTTTTGGCTCTATACTATGATGCCAGGTCTTGGGGTTTGGTTTAGTTTCCGCATAAGGATATATATATACTCCTGTTATCTATTCTCCTCGTCTTACTCTCTTACTTTTGCTTATTAAACTATTTTTCCGCTTATTTGTTAGATAGTAGCCCATTACTAACTGTACTGGGCTACGAAAATTGGTTTGCCTACTGGGGGGTTGTAGGTGCCATCATGACCGAGAAATCGGGTCGTGACAAGGATGAACCTTTGTAGGCTAGATCCTAAAGTTAGGATATAACCTCTATGAAGATAAGCTTGGTATGTTTAAATTTTTTTGCAAAAATACAAAGATAACCTTACTAAGGAGACCTAAGCTCATTGTCAGGACTGGTATTCATGTGCTTAATATGATTTCTTTGTGATTTATCATCTAGAAATCTACGTGATAGTATACTTGTGTTGAATGTGTTCCATGTGTGATGTGAGGAGTTAGTTGAATTATATGTGTTCAATTGGTGTCTAGAACTTGCCTTGTATGTTTTGTGAAGCAAAATAAAGTTAGTCCTTTTGGAAGGGATGGAGGCAATTCTTTGATTACCGTTCTTTTTATACTCTCTTGTACCTACCCTTGAATGATTTTCATAGTAAGCCATTTTGAGCCTTTAGCCGAATTTCTTTGAAAATAAGTGATGTATTAAAAGTACCTAGGGAGGATTAGTCACTATTTTATCCAAAATATTCTTACTCGCCCTTAGCCTACATTATAACAAAATGAAGACCTACTTGATCCTGGATATGAACTTTCTTGAATTAGTAGAACAAGTACACTAATGGCAAGCTTATGGTTAACCTTTGTCACATATGAATTTTGTTTATGAGCGTGAGATATTTATGCATTGTATGCCCATATTTTAATACCATTCAATGAGGGAGAGGGTATTTCTTTGATATGAGGGAACATGTTTAGTACAATATGCTTAAACATTTGATCTTCTATATTATGATTTCTTCTAAGTTTCCGTACATGCTACTTAAGTCTTTTCTTGAGGTTAGGATATCTTTAGTAGGTTGTCATGAGTTTAACTTATAGAAAAAGAACATTGTGAAGAGATACTTGATGTTTATAGTAGGTGTGCTATTAAATTGACTGAACTAGTTTTGATTTGAATGGATTGAATGAGTTGTAATTATGGGGTAGAACTTACTTGAGGGCGAGCAAGATTTTAATTGTGGGGTTTTTATGTGAGGCTAAAAGTAGTTATTTTATGTTATTGATTGCCTCACATTTCACTTGTTTTAAGATGCTTTTGAGCTTACTTTATATGAAATATGCTTATGTAGCTTGTCTTAATATGTAGGTTAAAAGATGAAAGATTTTGCACAGATTTGGAGCATATTGGAGTGATTATGGAGCTTTGAAATATGAGTAGGAGCGAAGGAAGATGATCCAAAGTTGGTCAAGGATAGTAGATCAAGACGGGAGCTAAACGGAGGTGAAACAATGAAAAAAGGAAAAAAAAACACTACGGAAGGGACCCAGGCACCCTCGTTGGGACTGGACCAGAAGTCACAAGTTGACTACCTAAACATACTATGAAGCCATACAAGGCACCACACAGGGCAATGCCATAGGCCATTTTCTTTCCTAGTTTGGCTAGTGTAATGACCCTTCTTGTCATTTACGTGTGTTCGCCTTTGTTATACTGTTAGAGCTTGCCTGTAGGGACCCCAAGTCATTTATGGATTGCTGGGATCAGTAGTTTGGTGCCCGGGCCGTTGGTTTCGTCTTTTTGGATGTTCCTTGTTTTAGATCTTAAAGGTTTTGAAATTATTGACTTCAGTCAACATTCTTGGTGAACATGCTCAGAATCGAATTCTGACAGTTCCATTAGCTCCAGAGCGTGGACTTTGGTCTAGAGGTTCCTTTGGTTGGGATTCAGGAGCTTTTTATCTTGGAATTCCCTCTTGTTTTGGGTTTTAAAATTTGTTGGGCTTGTTTGGTTGACTTTGGTCAACATTTAGAGAAGATGGCCTCAGATGGAAATTTTGTTAGCGTTGTTAGCTCCAGAATGCTAAGTTTGTGTTAGGTAGTTGGTTGGTTTTGGTTTCGAATGAGCCGGTCATATTTCAGATGTTTGGTTGGCGTTAGCTAGTGTTGACTTGGGTCAACATTCTTCAGAAATGACCTTGTATGGAAGTTTTGTTGGTTTCGTTGAGTCTGGAACTTTGTTTCCACTCTAATAGCACTATTGGTTTTTGGGTATCGGCTTCCGATTGTGCCCGGAATGCCCTGTGGAGTTTTAGAAAAGTTGTACATTTTCTATTGTAGGACAGCCTTCAGCACAATCGCGCCAAGTCCAGCGTGATCGCGCCTCAGCGCCTGCCGCCTGCCAGCACGATAGCACCCTCCTAGAGCGATAGGGCCGAGATGCCTGGCTCCCTTCAGCGCAATCGCGCTCCTTTAGCGTCGTTGGTGCTGACCAATTTTCCAGCAGTATATATTCTTGGTCCTTCATTTATCCAGCCTTATTCCTCATTTGTTCGCAACTCTAACCTGAAAATCCTCTCTATCTGTCACGCCCCAAACCATGGGAGGCATGACCGACACCTGGAGCCCCAAAAGGCCGAGGGTGTCAAAATAGAGTGTATCTCTATTGAACTTGCTGGGGGTCTGAGACCGACAAGGTCTCTAAGAATAGCAATTTGAAACACTAAAAGCTCAATAGTAAGCAACTCAAGACCGACAAGGCTATTATCATAGTAGATAGCTAATAACAAGGCCGACAAGGCCATACCCCACACTGATATACATATACACGTCTACAAGCCTCTAGGAGTAAGTAAAATATCTCATATCCAGGACAGGGCCCTGGACTACCCATAAGTTGTACATATACATAACCTGGCCAAAATATAAGCTAGACCTCTGACTCGTCAGCTCCAGGAAGAATGGAGCTTACCAAAATGGCTGAACTTTGCAACTCCTACTGAAGAGATCTGTCTGGATATCTGTCTGGACCTGCAGGCATGTATGCAGCACCCCCAGGCAATGAGGACGTCAGTACGACAATAATGTACTGGCATGTAAGGTAGAAACATAAAAGCAAGTCGCAAGTAGTAAATCCGAACAAGATATAATATGAAACTTGTAAACTGTAATTGGTAAGACTCGTTAAGCTCTTTCTCTTTTATTCTTTTTAGAACACAACACATGCATTAACTCACGCTGCAACTCACTCTTTATAACCCACACTGAACCACAATAGCGCCTCGGCGCACCCTATATTTAATAGCCTCAATATGGCAGTAGCGCCTCGGCGCACACTATGTATATAATGGCCTCAATATGGCAGTAGCACCTCGGTGCACACTATGTGTATAATGGCCTCAATATGGCAGTAGCACCTCGGTGCACACTAACACGCAAACCATGCATAATAAGTGTATTACTAGATTGACCTTCCAAGCTATTCTTGTTATTTATGAAGGTTCATTTAGATAACTTCTTTAGCCTTGGCTTACTAGGTGTTGGACTCAACATACCAAACACATATAAATGGGGATTTGACTTTCTAACTTTCCTTGTATACTTTCTAAAGCTTGATTAGAGATCACAATACAAAGAAGAAACTTGACAAAAGGATAACTTACATTTCGTGCAAAAAGAATCAGATTTTTATAAGAAGGCGACTTGAATCACCATAATGTATAAATTAGTTCCTTAAGACTTGTTGAGTTACCAAATCAGCTCTCTTACAACAAAATACTCAAATTCCTTCTTTCGGAGATTTAGAGTTCTATTTCTAGATTCATGCCGATAAGGAATAAAGAAGCCTTAACATACCTCGTTCCTTCCGAAGATTGCGCTTACCACAACTTGGACTTTCCCTTATTAAGTTAATCTACAACACAAGGGTATAATGAAGCTTATATTAGCTCTTAAACCTGCTGCAACATTCCCAAAACAGTAGCTAAACATTTCCCGGGCAGATTTACGTATTTTGCATTAATTAAAGGTGTATCGTCACACCTTTCTCCCCTTATCCAATACACATCACACACACACCAACCTACTGCCTCCAATAATACAAAACACATCAAACATCCCCTACACAACTCACCATGCCGAAATACAATAGCAACACATTGAACCCACGGCTTCCGATCGCCGTCCCGTGAGTTCTTAACAACAATTCAACAACAATTGTCCATCCGAACTTCAATCCAAAAATATTATTATGGGCAGAGTACTTACCACACTTGAAGGTGTGTTTTTATCCTCTTTTTATTGATGCTTTAAAAGCTTAAGTACCCCCTACACATACACCAACAAGAGAAGAAGAAATTTCTTAATTGTTACACAATTTCTATGTGTTAAATCATAAGAAAGGGGCTGCCATAGTTCATGTCTTTCTTACCATAGGATATCCTAGCTATATGTAGTATATTAATACCAAGATAACAAGTTGTTTAACTCACCTTAAGCTTAAATTAATCTTGGTCTTCTTAGAACCCTAAAGGGAGAAAAGGGCTGCCAAAAGGAAATGAGATAAGAGAGAATTTTCCAGCTTTTTGTGATCAACATTGATCAGCAAATGGCCTGTATAAAGGGACCTTTTTGGCCAACTTTTTTTGAGTATATTTGGGCCAAAATGGGTCAAGAAACTTGGGCCAAAATTACCCTTTGCTTGGGCCTCAAAAGGGTTAAGTTTTGGGGCTGATTTTGGGCTTCTCTTGGGTCAAAATGTGGTCAATATTGGTGGCTACCTTTTGTAGTTGTTTGGGCCAGATTTGGTTGTGCTTTGATGGGCCAACTTTAAGCTTCATTTGGGCTACCATTAGGTCTAATAATCCATGGTGTTGCTGCCCGTAATCGGCCCTCGGAACTTAGTTCGTTAGCGTAGGTAGGTGATGCACCTACTTGTCACCTAAGAGCTTAGATAAGTCGAGCAAGTACCTCACTTGTTTTATCTCATTTTCAAAACCCTCCTCCTTATAACTTAACTTAACACTTATATACATTTGACCATTTCAAATTCTAGGCCAAAGTACCCCTTCACAATCTCGAGCTCAAATACCTTTGTCGATATTTACTTAGTCACATAGGTTTTGAAAGGTACGGGGTGTTATATCTTTCCCCCCTTAGAATCATTCATCCTCGAATGAGGGTAATGCATATAGAGCTCTAGTCCCTTAGGATTTTTTGAAATTTCGACAGAGTTTCCTTTATAATTGGGACTATCCAAAAACCTGAAACTCAGCAAAAGTCCAGCACGATGCCTCACAGGGCGATACAACTATATATAATTAAATGTAATCATTTTCACATGTTCAAACCTGATCATATTTGCATAGTAGGAAGAGTATCAAGAATATAAGAATATGACTTACCTCTGTACTATCTTCAAGTCATAAATAACTGGGGATGTTTTTTCCTCATTTCTTCCTCGGCTTCCCACGTCATTTCCTCAATATTATTATTTCTCCACAACACCTTTACTGAGGCTACTTCTTTGGTTCTGAGCTTCCTAACTTGACGATCTAGGATAGAAATTGGTACTTCCTTATAGGATAAGTCTTCAGAAAGTTGAACATCTTTAATAGGCATAATACGTGAAGGATCTCCTATGCACCTTCGTAGCATCGATACATGAAATACAGGATGGACTGTCTCCAATTCTGTGGGTAAATCTAGCTCATATGCCACTTTTCCTACCCTCCGAATGATCCTGTATGGTCCAATATATCTTGGACTAAGCTTTTCCTTTTTACCAAATCGCATAACGCCTTTCATAGGCGAAACCTTTAGGAAAACCCAATCACTAATATTAAATTCCAAATCCCGACGTCGCATATCTGCATATGATTTCTGCCTACTCTGGGCTGTTAGTAATCTTTCTTGGATTAGCTTCACCTTCTCCATTGCCTGATTAACTAGGTCTGGCCCTAATAATCCTGCTTCTCCAATTTCAAACCATCCAATTGGTGATCTACACTTTCGCCCGTATAAAGCCTCATAAGGAGCCATTTGAATGCTTGCATGGAAGCTATTATTATAAGCAAACTCAATTAGTGGCAAATGGTCATCCCAACTCCCTTTAAAATCTAGTACACAAGCTCGTAGCATATCTTCGAGTGTTTGAATAGTGCGTTCAGCTTGTCCATCTGTCTGTGGATGAAAAGCTGTACTGAGACTTATTTGAGTACCTAAGCCTCTCTGGAAAGACCTCCAGAAATTTGATGTAAACTGAGCACCCCTATCTGAAATGATGGAAATTGGGACACCATGAAGTCGAACTATTTCACTAATATACAACTTGGCATAATCTTCAGCAGTATAAGTTGTCCTGACTGGCAAAAAGTGAGCTGATTTTGTAAGTCTATCTACAATCACCCATATGGAATCATACTTTCGATAAGTACGGGGTAAGCCTGTAATAAAGTCCATGTTGATCACCTCCCATTTCCAGGTAGGTATCACTATACTTTGAGTTAGACCTCCAGGTCTCTGGTGTTCAATTTTTACCTGTTGACAATTCGGGCATTGGGCTACAAACTCTGCAATATTTCTCTTCATATTATTCCACCAATAAATTTGTCGAAGATCATGATACATCTTCGTCGCTCCTGGATGGATTGAATAGCGGGAATAGTGAACTTCTGCCAAAATTTTCTCCCGAAGCTCCCCGACGTTAGGTACACATAGACGACCTTGATATCTCAGAACCCCATCCTCCTTAAGCTCTATTAGTGGTTGCTTCTGTTGTGGAATTTCCTCCCTCAATCTTACTAATTCTGGATCATTATATTGTCTTTCCTTTACCTCTGTCATAAGTGAGGATTCCGCTGTGCTTTGAATAACAACTCCCCCATTACCTTGGTCTAGTAGTCGAACCTGCAAATTAGCTAACTGATGTAGTTCTCTTGTCATCTCAATCTTTCTGTTTTCCACGTGGCTCAAGCTTCCCATGGATTTGCGGCTAAGTGCATCGGCCACTACATTGGCCTTCCCTGGATGGTACAAAATATCTACGTCATAATCCTTTAGTAACTCTAGCCACCTTCTTTGCCTTAGGTTTAAATCCTTCTGTTTGAATAAATACTGTAGACTTTTGTGGTCCGAAAACACGTCTACATGGACTCCAAACAAGTAATGGCGCCAAATTTTCAAGGCAAATATAACTGCTGCCAATTCAAGATCGTGAGTAGGGTAATTTTGTTCGTGCTTTCTTAGTTGTCTCGAGGCATAGGCAATAACTTTACCATGTTGCATTAAAATGCAACCTAACCCAATCCTTGAAGCATCACAATAAACAACATAACCTTCTGTGCCCTCTGGAAGAGTTAAGACAGGTGCTGAAGTAAGCCTGTCCTTCAACTCCTGAAAACTCTGCTCACATGCATCAGACCACTGGAACTTGGCAGCTTTATGAGTCAACTTTGTTAATGGTGCAGATATAGAAGAAAACCCTTCTACAAACCTTCGGTAATAACCTGCTAAGCCCAAAAAACTACGGATCTCTGTAGCATTCAAGGGCCTCGGCCAATTCTTTACTGCTTCAATCTTTTGGCCGTCAACTCTAATACCTTCGTCTGTAATTATATGGCCAAGAAAAGCCACTGAAGTCAACCAAAACTCACATTTGGAGAACTTCGCATATAATTTATGATTCTGAAGTGTTTGCAATACTGCACGTAAATGATCAGCATGTTCGGCTTTGGACCGCGAGTAAATCAGGATATCGTCAATAAATACGATCACGAATACATCTAGGAATGGCTTGAATACCCGATTCATTAGGTCCATAAAAGCTGCTGGGGCATTAGTAAGCCCAAAAGACATTACTAGAAATTCAAAGTGGCCATACCTTGTCCTAAAGGCTGTTTTTGGAACATCTACCCCTTTAACACGTAACTGGTGATACCCCGACCGCAAGTCAATCTTTGAAAAACATTTGGCGCCTTGCAACTGATCAAAAAGGTCATCAATCCTTGGAAGCGGATACTTATTCTTGATTGTAGCTTTGTTCAGTTGTCGGTAATCGATACACATTCTCAAGGACCCATCCTTCTTACGAACAAACAAAACTGGTGCGCCCCATGGCGATGTACTAGGCCTAATGAAACCTTTTTCAAGTAGATCCTTTAATTGTTCCTTTAACTCTCTTAATTCTGCAGGAGCCATCCTGTAAGGGGGAATTGATATTGGCTGAGTATCTGGGAGTAGGTCAATGGCAAACTCAATTTCCCTTTCTGGAGGGATTCCTAGAAGCTCATCCGGGAATACATCTAGAAATTGACTCACCACGAGAACCGATTGAAGAGTCACTGGTCCTTCTTCTATACTTTGTACTCGGACTAAATGATAAATATAGCCTTTAGAAATCATTTTTTGGGCTTTAAGGTAGGAAATAAACCTACCCCTTGGCGTGGCAGCATTACCTTTCCACTCCAGGATTGTCTCTTTCGGAAAATGGAATTTGACAACCTTAGTTCTACAATCGATATTAGCATAACATGCAGCTAACCAGTCCATGCCCATAATGACATCAAAGTCAATCATATCTAATTCAATTAGATCAGCTGAAGTGAGATGGTCATAAATCCACACTGCACAATCTCGATAAACTCGTCTAGCTAAAATAGATTCACCAACCGGCGTAGATATAACAAATGGTCTAGGCAATAACTCAGGGCCTACCCCCAACTTACCAGCAACGAGTGGGGTAACATATGAAAGAGTAGAGCCAGGATCTATAAGTGCATAAACAGCATGAGTAAAAATAGTCAATGTACCTGTAACAACATCAGGTGACGATTCCAAGTCCTGGCGCCCGGCTAGAGCATAAGTGCGATTCTGACCACCGCCTGAACTGGATGCTCCTCCTCCTCCTCTACCTCTACCACGACCTGGTGTAGCCTGTTGTCCTGTCCTAGGGGGACGAATAGTAGATGAAGAAGCTGCCATCGACCCTGTAGGCTGGGATATCTCACTCCTACCTCTACTCGGACAGTCTCGCATAAAGTGACAAGGATGCCCACACGAATATCAAGTATCTGAACCCACGCGACATATCCCCGGATGCTTCCTACCGCACTGAACACAAGGTGGCAAAGGTGGCCTCATCTGACCCGAATGCCCCTGGCGATAGGAACTGGATGCACCTGAACTGTGGCCTGGTCCAGTCTGAGAAAAATGATCATACCTCTGCCTTTGCAACTGATATGGGGCACCACTAGTAGGGTGGGGTGATCGCCTATTAAAATTTGGCCTAACATTACCTCGTGGCTCTACATAGGACCCAATAGATCTAGCCCTCTTATTCTGATCCCTTTCTCGGCTTTGGTTATCCCCAATTTGTACTTCAAGATCCTCTGCAGTCTGAGCAATAGCCTGTATCTTAGAAATATTCATATCCTCTTGTGTGGCTGCTATTGTTAATCCCTTAATCAATTCATCCTTAAGGCCACACACATATCGATGAACTCTAGCTCGCATCGTACTCACAATATCGGGGGCGTACCTGGCTAATGAATTAAACCTGAGGCTGTACTGTCGAACATTCATATTGCCGTGCCTAAGGGCTAGAAATTGATCAAGTCTGGCCTCTCGAACCTCCTGTGGAAGATAGTTAGCTAGGAAGGCCACTGAAAATTCCTCCCATTCAGCTGGGGTTGCATTTGATCCCCTAGACCGATCCCAAGCCTCGAACCATAAAATAGCCACATCTCGTAACCTGAAAGATGCAAACTACACTGCCTCCACTACTGTTGCATGCATGACTCGAATTACTCGATAAGTCTGATCAATAAACTCCTGAGGATCCTCACGTGGGTCAGAGCCTGTAAATATGGGAGGACTTAGGCTGATAAACTCTCGAGCCCTAGAACTTTCTGAGCCACCTGACCTAACACTCGTTGATGCCCCAATTTGTTGTTGTTGTGTGGCTACCATCTGGGTCAATAATCGAACAACACTCCTTATGTCCTGGTCCTCTGCTTCAGGTGGAGGAGCTACAGGTGCTGGTTCATCTCTAGCTATCTCAGATCCACTGGAGAAGGTGGGGTCAGGGGTACTGGATCCCCTCTAGTCTCATCAGGTACTTGATAAATTGGGATCTCTGGTGTCGGTGATTCTCTTTGAGCCTCAAATCTATCCAATCGGATAGGCGGGGAACGACTAGTACCTTCCCCCGTATCCGTGCCAACCCGTCGGCTACTCATTTGTCTGGTCACAGGCATTTCTGTAAACAAGAAATAGAAAAACATGAATTAGACTTCAAACATCTTATGACCTCGCTCTATTGCACGATCTAGAAAATAAAAAAAGGATAACAATTCCTAAATGTCCCGTAGCCTCATGATTATAGGTATGGTGCACAACACACCCATAAACAAGACTCTACTAGACACGGCTTGTAGACTCCCTGGGATTCGACGTGCTCTGCTACCAAGTTTGTCACGC